>PVKE010027403.1:0-21625 GCA_004027555.1 Craseonycteris thonglongyai | reverse complement strand
ACCTGGAGAGGAGGGAGGAGGGGGGAGGGGGGAGGGAGAGTTGTGTGGGGATGGGGGAGGGGGCACCAGATATATGGGGTTGGAGGGGGACCTGATTCTGGGAGCTGGGCACATAATGCGATGCATGGGTGATGTGGAGTTGTACATCGGGAAACTATCTAATTGTTACCAACCAATGTCACCCCATTAAATTTAACAATAAAATATAATAATATTAAAAAAAAAATAGCCTTGATGATAGTGGTGAGAGTAAGGGTGTGGAAGTCTTTCTAGAAACACACAGAGCTGTGTGGGTCTCATTTGAACCCCTGGCTGATGCTAAAAAGCAAACAGAAGGGCACTTCTATAACAAGCAAGGGGTTTACTTGTGTGTATGGAAATATGATTTCTGGAACACATGTATAACATTAGGAAATAATTACAATACAAATTATGTAGGGAGGAAATATGGTGACTTATTATAGTAGTCTCCCCCTTATCTGCCATTTCTCTTTCCACCGTTTGTTACCCACAGTAAACCTTGATTTGAAAAAAGTAAATGGATAATTACAGAAATAATAACGCATA
The DNA here is from genome assembly GCA_004027555.1 of Craseonycteris thonglongyai. Taxonomy (NCBI): domain Eukaryota; kingdom Metazoa; phylum Chordata; class Mammalia; order Chiroptera; family Craseonycteridae; genus Craseonycteris; species Craseonycteris thonglongyai. The sequence goes on along the minus strand of PVKE010027403.1, from coordinate 21,058 downwards.
AGTTTTAAATTGCACACCGTTCTGAGTAGCATGCTGAAATCTTGCGCCGTATCACTCTAAAGGGATGTGAAACATCCCTTTGTCCAATGTATCCACACTGTATTAATCACTTAGTGGCCATCTTGGTTATCAGCTTGACTATGGAGATATCGCAGTGCTTGTGTTCAAGTAAGCTGTATTTGACTGAAGAATGGCCCAAAACCTTTTACATAACTACTATTAGAGTATATTGTTATAATTTATAATTGCTCTATTTTATTATTAGTTATTATTGTTAATATCTTACTGTGCCTAATTTATAAATTAAACTTTATCATAGATAGGTACATAGGTACAAAAAAAGAAAAACAAAAAAAGCCTTGTATATGAGGGCTGTCCAGAAAGTATCCAGCCATATAACCATTCTCATGATATTGATAATGGCTGAGCTTTTTCCAGACAGGCCTTGTTTATATGTTTTGGTACTATTCGTACTATCTGCCATCTCGGGCCTCCACAGGAGGTCTGATACATCCCCAGAAGATAAGGCAGGACTACTGTGCTGAGTATTTGCATACAGCCCAGAGAATTTTAGGTTTCGAATGTCAACATGGGACTCCATTGGAGATTATTGAGGAGGATAGTGAAAAGACAGAATTTGAGATTGGGAATATTGGTCTGGTAGTGAAGGGGTTAAAGCTAGAGGGTGGATGAGATCAAGTGGCTGCAGTGATCTGAGGAAGCCATGAGGGCAAGGACAGGAGGGCATCACTGGTAGGGAAAGGAGTAGATTTAGAGACAGTCTCAGAAGAGAATCTGATGGACATTGAGGCAGTTAGGTGCTAGAGATTAAGAAGAAAGGAGCACCAATAACAACTCTGAGTTTTAATTAGGGGTGACTAGGAAAATAGTGGTAACATTCATAGGTGACAGTAGAACATCAAAGTGGATGCATTTTGTCAATAGTTGAAGATACAGAAACAGCTTTAATCAAGAATAGCTGCCACGGGAAAGCCGGGATGGCTCAGAGGGTAAAGCGCTCGCTTTGAAGCCCCAAGGACCGAGGATCAAATCCCAGCCCCGGCCCATGCGGACCCACATGCTGAACTGGGGAGTGCCCCCAGTTCAGTTCTTGCCGGGACCTATGTGGGAGGCTCCCAGCCCAGTTCCTGCCCTGCACAGCCCTGTGCCCACCTGTGGAGTGAAACTATATGGAAAACTAATGTCAACTATGGAGACTGCTCTGGGCCCTCCCCCTTCTCTCTGTCTCTCTCTGTCTCTGTTTCTCTCTGTCAAAAATCAATAAAATAAATATTTTTTTTTTAAAAAGAAAAAAAAGAATAGCTGCCAGGCTGTACTTGGTAGACTCTAAAAGGGATGGTAAGAGCATTTAATTTAATTTAATCTAACCCTCTATTTCACTCCCACCCTGAACTGCATTGAAAGCAATCGTTCAACTTCTAGTGTTTTTCCATTCCCTTCCATTGGGCGCTGTGAACCAACCTCCTGTTCTCTTGTGTTTTCATTTGACTTTAAGAAAAAAGACATGCTCAGGGAACATTTGGTACAAGCAGAAACTAAAGCATTTGCAGGGGGTGAGGCAGGGTTGTAAATTGAATTCTAATAGGAACGAATGGCACTCAGCCTGGAGAGGCACTCCTAAATCTCACCACTGCTCCTGAGGCCCCATTTCTGTCCACAGCCTCTACTTGGCAGGTTGCCTGGGAGTCAGGAGGGACTTCAGACAGCAATGTTTCTTTTTCAGTTCAACAGCACAATAATTTGGAGGGGGGAAAAGAGAGAGAGAGCGTTGGGATTACGAGAGAGACTGTCATGAGAGGAAATGGCATTAGGTATAAAAAGGAAATTAGAAAAAAAAAATTGTGAAAATTGGCCATAATTATCTGGAAAGTATGAAATTCTAAAACCGTAAGACTAAAAACTAAGTTTGCCTCTCTATAGCACAGGCCTTCTCTCTGCTTTCCTGTTTTGACTTCCCCTCATCCACGCAGGTCTACTTTATTTTGGTGGCTTAGGAAGAAGAAGAATGTTTCTTCACTTAAATCCAAAATGGCTGGTTTTCAATGCATAACAACTCCAATTGGTTCATAGTGAATACCAGGAACCCTATATCAAACTCAATTTTAAGTCCATGTCTGGGTATAGCAGGCAAGCATCAGGCAAGCATCTTAAAATCAATGAGTGATGGTCACTGTGGATGTGGGAGCTATCAGTGCCTCAATTGCTATACTTTTGCCTTACACAATTTTCTAAGCAGAGCACCACTTTTCTTTCCAAGTCTATCACCTTCATAACTCATATCTCACTTGCCCTGTCCTTTTCTGTTCTTCAGAAGGCTCTATGGTGACTCCAGATGATGAGTTCGTGGAGGAAGGCTATGTGTTCTTCAAGCACCTTCCCACAGACTTCACAGTTACCAAAACACCTGAACCCCCTGAAGCATGCTCAAGTTTTACCCTCCACCAGCTGGGCGGCATGATGTTGAGCTCTGGCCATTTGGCCCAGTGTTGAGGCAGAGGTAGGCCAGTGGGGTAAAGGAGGCCACCAAGAACCAGGATGTTCAGTCTCTAGAAAATTACCCAGACATAGAGATCCCATTGTCCCAGAGGATTCTGGGACCTTAGCTCTTTCCATGTTGGAACTGATACCAGAGGTGCCCAACCTGGTGAGTCAGTGGTGAGAGCTAGCAGCCTTGAGCAGGCTCTCAGCAAGCAGCCGGTGACAAGGGGTCACAGTCAAGCTGTAGAGAGAAGGGACTCCCAGCGAAGTTGGCTGGTGTGCTGAGCATGATTCTAGTTCCAGCAGGTATAGAAATGAAACCTAGAAACCTCAGTCAGGGGGACACTGATAGAGAAAAACATTGTAGCTCTCTGAGAAAGGGGTGCCCAGGAATGAACTGAATGTTGAGGGTGGCAAAATTAATTGCAGCTCTCCCACCTAATACTGTCCAGGACCTGCTCAGAACTAAGTCAAGTGCTACTTAAAGCTGAGCTTGCAGGTAGAGTACCTCTTTTTGGAGGAGCTGGGAAAGGCAGGCCAACAACTATGTCATCTCTAATCTTCTGAGATGACGTAGCCTTTTTACCTGCTGGGGGGTATAAATTTCATAAGTACATTTTCTGCACTGGTGCTTCTTGACCTTGCCTACACAATGAGATCACCTGAGAGCTTATAAAAAGAAGATTCACTCATAGGTGGAGTAAAAACTGAAAGTAACAAAGAAACAAAAACTCATGGACACAGTCAATAGTTCAGTGGTTACCTGAGGGGATGGGAGGGGGGGTGGCATCAAATACATGGTGATGGAAAGAGAACTGACTCTAGATGGTGAGCACATAATGTAATGCATAGACAATGTAATGTAGAATTGTATACCTGGAACCTATGTAATTTTTACCAACCAGTATTACCCCAATAAATTTAACAATTAAAATTAATAAAAACTAAAATTTTTTTAATTATAAAAACATAAAATAAAAAATATGATGCCTGAGTCTCACTCCCAGGGTTTGGGACCTGGGCAGTAGGCTTTCCCAAAGCTTTCCAGGTAATTCCCATGTGCAACCAAGGTTGAGAACTATTGTTCTATACCACGCTCCAGGTCACCACTCAATGTTCCACTTCACTATACCCTGCTGAGAGCAAAATCTGTGAGACTTCCTCACCTATGCACTCCTTTCAACAGATTGTAAATGCTGAGAAGTGATTGAGCCATGTACTTACCTTTTGTCTTTCCCTCTCTCCCATTTATATGATTTTCTGTCCAACCTCTGTCCCAGCCTCCAGGACTCAACTCCAGCCAGGCCTGCTGCCTCAGCTTTTCTCTCTGGTAGGGTCTAAGAGTAATCACTTTTGTTTTCATATCATATATATAATATTCTGCATGATTCTATATACAATAGTCTTTTCTTCTCCTTCAATATGAATGGCAGATGGGGTCAAAACCAAACTGAGTTTTCACAACAGACATAAGTTAATTCAAATAGCAGCTGAGTGGACTCAATTACTTTTCAGTTTCCTTCCAGCTCTTATACATATTCTTTGATACATCACAAATAAAATAAAATCATCATCATCATCATCATCACCATCACCATCATCATCACCTTCACCATCATCTGGACTGTGGACAAAGCCAGTATTTTAAATTAGTAAAAAGAAAGAAAGATGACCTTGAAACCATCTTATTAAGCAAAATAAGTCAGACTGAAAGAATCAGGAAACATATGACCTCACGTATAGGTGGATTATAAAACTGAAAGTAACAAAGAAACAAAAACTTATGGACACACTCAATAGTTTGGTGGTTAACTGAGGGTGAGGGAGGAGGGGAGAGGGAGAATGGGGAGGGGAGTTGGGAGTGGGCACCAGATACATGGTGATGGAAGGAGAGCTGATTCTGGGTGGTGAGCATATAATGCGATACGTAGGTGATGTAACGTAGGTCTGTACATCTGAAAACTATCTAATTGTTACCAACCAATGTCACCCCAATACATTTAACAATAAAAAAAAAGAAAGAGACTGGGGAGGCTGGGATTGCTCAGTGGGTTAAGCTCTCACTTTGCAGCCCCGGGGACCGAGGATCGAATCCCGGCCCTGGCCCGTGTGGACCCATGTGCTGAACTGGGGAGTGCCCCCAGTTCAGTTCTCACCAGGGTGAGACCCTGGCCCAGTTCCTGCCTTGTGGAGCCCCACTCCCACCTGTGGAATAAAACTATGTGGAAAAACAGATGATGTACAACTGTGGAGACTGTTCTGGGCCCTGCCTCTTCTCTCTGCCTCTGTCTCTGTATCTCTCTCTCTGTCAAAACCAATAAAAATAAATCTTTAAAAAAAAAAAAAAGAAAGAGAAATAAAAATTAGATCTAGGGGAAAAAAAGAAAGAGAGAAAACAGAAAGAAAGAAATCAGAAGCATACAGTGTTCCAAAACTGTTTCCTTTATGTATTAAAGAGTAATTGACACCCATTGCTAGTGAACTATTACTGATTCAGAAAGAAGTTCATGCAGTTTATATCAACTAGTAAATCAAAGTATAATTATTAGAAAGGAAGATGCTAAATTATCTCTATTTGTGAACAATATGCTTAGACCTAGAAAGCAAGAGGATTGACTGAAACTGCTTTTAGAATTAATAACAGCTGTGTAGTGAGATCAAAATAAAGATACTGAAATGAAATTTTAGGAAAACCACTAGCACCTACACGGTTTAAACAGGCTTTAAAATCCTACTTATATAAAAAATATTATTTATGCTTTTTTAATTGTCTTTGTACACTCCGGCTTCACAATAGAGCAAAAATAAACTTTAGTCTCATCTACGTTAATGACTCTATATTGTAAATATTGTACTAGAAGAATGAAATTATTGAAGCATCTTTCATTATTTTGTAATATATACGAATAGCTAATCACTATGTTGTACACCTGAAAGTAATATAAAGTCATATGTCAATTATATCTCAATTTTTTTTTAAAGATTTATTTTATTGTTTTGACAGAGAGAGAGAGCGCCAGAGAGAAGGGGGAGGGCCCAGAGCAGTCTCCACAGCTGTATGTCATTAGTTCTCAACACAGTTTCATTCCACACAGGTGGGTGCGGAGCTGCACAGGGCAGGAACAGGGCTGGAGCCTCCAACCTGAAAAGTTTGCTCTGGAAGGAACTGAATTGGGGCCTCCCACATGGGAAGCACACCCCAGTTCAGCATATGGGTCCGCATGGGCCAGGGCCAGGACTTAATCCCCAGATTCCAGGGCTGCAAGGTGAGAGCTCAACTCGCTGAACCATCCCAGCTTCCCCTCAATTTTTTTTAGAAACTTGTTTCTTTATGCAGCATTTCTGAAGTAAAAATAGGTTGAACTAATGGGCAAGGCTGAAATTCAGCCATTGGCACTAATCTGGCTTTCCAGTTCCCTTGTCTCCCACCCCCAAATCCTTTCTCTAGGACTCCTCTCCTGGCTTCACTATTTTTCAGCCACTATAATGTTTAAAATCTACATAACAGGGGCCCTGCACTGGCATCTTGACAGGCCTTGCTGCACTGTGTTTCTAACCTACGGGTGGAATCTAAAAAGTGATCTGATTCAAGGATCGCCCATCTCCCACAGAAGCAGTCCTCTCAGTGTCTCAGGAAGATCAGTTATGATATACTAGTCTCAAGACTCTGCCAGAGGGAAGAGATTTTATTCATCTGTTTGTGCTAACTATTTTAATTTAATGGTTGTTTGCTCAGTATCTAGGTTTCATCTGTTTGTAAATTCACCTTGTTAATTTTAAGCAATATTTTATAAGTGGAAATTAATATTATGGGGCTCAATAGCTTTTAGGGCAATTCTCTTTCCATTAGAATACAAGGACCATATTCCAGTTTTTATTTTATAATGGCAAGAGCATAGAAATGTGAGAAGTGTCTATGATTCAAGCACTTCCTAATGATCCCATGAATTCTTGGGAAATTACAAAATGCTCTTTGCATTGCTGGTAAAGGGGGAAATTGTGTAGTTAGAAAAAATACCCTTGTATTGATGTCTTATTCTTGGCAGGCAATACTGTGTCGATGCTGCATTAGCCAACCAAAAGAATTTTGATTCCTGCTTCATCAATCCTCCCTCTGCAATCTGTGAAAGCTGAAATTTCTCATTGGGCCACTAGGTGGCAGATTCACTGCATGAGAAACAGGCTAATACAGAAACAATTGAGAGATTTCTTCAGCTAACCCCATCTGCTTTCCACCCCTCTGCCCTGCCTGTCTTTTGTGGGACTCAGTGGATAGGATTTTCCCGGTGGCTTTTAGCACTGAGAGTTTTTAACAGCTATCATTCATGGTCACCTGAGCTCATTGCAGAACGTTTGGAGTGTCTGAGAGCAAAACCAGGACAAATATGCTGAGTTAAACTGAGTAGTCATTTTTAAAAATATTCATTTTAGTTCTAAGTAATCTTAGTTGAATGTGATCGCCAGTGGGGAATATGGTTGGTTCTATGCCCATCACAATTTTAATAGAAGAAAACATCCAAAACTAAACACTTTAACAGACTATTAACCCATTTAATAGACTGGTTATCCCACTGTGAATTATCTACATCCTTAGTTTTTCCTTTTTGTTGCTCATTTTAACAGAACAAATCTTGAGCATGGAGTAAAAAGTAAAATATATATTTCAGACCTAACTCTATCATTTTTGACTTGTGTCACTTTGGCTAAGTCGTGCAACATCTCTGAACCTCAGTTTCCCCACCTTAAAAATGGGGATAAGACCTGCATTGCTCACCACAGAGGGAAGCTGTGAGGTTCATCATGAGAAACATGTGTCATAAATGCTTTAAAATTATCCTTTAAAAAATAATAACTTTCTGGGGGAAGCTGGGATGGCTCAGTGGGTTAAGCATTCACTTTGCAGCGCTGGGGACCGAGGATCGAATCCCGGCCCCGGCCTGTGCGGACCCATATGCTGAACTGGGAGCTCCCCCAGTTCAGTTCTCTCTCTGTCTCTGTCTCTGTATCTCTCTCTCTCTCTCTCTCTCTCTCTCTCTCTCTGTCAAAATAAATAAAAAAATATACATATAAAAAAAATAATAATAACTTTCTGGCTTCTTAGTACCACCAGTAGGAGGAGATGGAAAAATAAAGGTACATGTGTGTGTGTATGTATGTATGTGTGTATATATATATATATATATATATATATATATATATATATATATACACATACACACACTTGGTAGCTCACCTTGACAAGAGAAGATTAAAATTAATGTCTCCAATGAGATTTTGGGATTATCACTTGCTTTCCTTTGTCATTTCAAATGCGTTTAATGTAAAGCAAAAACAAAAGGCAAATTTCAAAAACTGAAGGAAGAATAAAACCTTTGTGTTAAGATATATAAGATGAGCCACAGAGGAAAACATAATTTGTAAAAATAGGCCACTACATTCTCAGACTAGTTTCTCCCTCTCTAAATAGGTTTCACCATTTCTAAAAATACATTTTATTCTATAGAAAATGTAAATTAGTATTATGTGTTCATTCCATGTTGAAAGGCTGCATATTCTCATGCATATGATTTGATGAGTAGGCCCATATAGTCATGCTGTGGATGCTGAAGGACACACTCTGGGGATTTAGAGCTTGCCCCACCCTCATCCTGAGTGTGGGCTGCTGTTGAGACAGAACTAAGGGATGACCCAGATCAAGTCACCTTGGACTGAGCCTTCACGCCCTTCAGGAAAGCATTTCCTGGGCATGGACCTTGAGTGTCAGCCAAGCAGAGAGATGAGTCTGCAGTTCTCCAGCCATGACTCAGAGGCTACAGGGACAGTCCCTCCTACCTCAAGCTTTGGCAGAATTCTGATGATTCATCCTCACACAGTGGAATTCTTACTGGGGGCCTGGAAACACCCATAGACCATGTGACACAAAGTAGGATCTTGGTAGAAGGCTGAGCAGAGCTCCAGAGCTATGGCCTGAATGCAGGCTTTCTGTAGACCCCCTCTCCTCCACCTTAGAGCAAGGAGAGGAGCTTGAAGCCATTTAGTTCAGAAATAGAGATAGAGAATGGAAGGGTAACTCCACTGGTCTTGTTACATTTTACTGTGTTCATTCCCATTGAGAAATCTGTTTCATCAAATAGGCTATTGGATTCCTGTGGGTAGACTATAAATACAGTTTGGGATTCTTAGGAAGTCCCCCCCCCCCCAAAAAAAATATATATATACACACACACACATACATACATACATATACACACATACATATTTGACTGTTCAGGGGAAAACATGGATATCCTCCTCCCCAAACTACTGTGTTCTCTGTGGATTTCCACCAACAAAAGCTGCTTCCTGGGAGAACTTCAGCCTGGAGAAGTAGGTGCCCCTCACAATGCAACATGACACATGTGCAAACCTGTGTAATTTGTTTCTTGGTTTTATTTTCTCCAGAAAGAAAAATTGGATTAAAAATATGTGGAGGGGGGAAGCCGGGATGGCTCAGTGGGTTAAGCACTCACCTTGCAGTGCCGGGGACGGAGGATCGAATCCTGGCCCCGGCCCGTGCAGAACCATATACTGAACTGGGAGCTCCCCCAGTTCAGTTCTCTCTCTCTCTCTCTCTCTCTCTCTCTCTCTCTCTCTCTCTCTCTCTCTCTCTCTCTGTCAAAAATAAATAAATAAAAATATATTAAAAAAAATAAAATAAAATAAAAATAAAAAATATGTGGAGGGAAGAGGGAGCTAAAAATTCCCAGCAGCTTCAAGTACCAGTCAGCACCAACTAATTGGTGGCTATCAACCTTACAACCACCCATCCTTCCAGATTCAATCTTCCTCTCACCTTCTGAATGGGGCGTAGTTGACCCACCTTTAGCTCTCCTTTCCTGGACTGAGTCAATGAGGACAGGCTTTATCTAGAGCACCTATCTCCCCCAATGCTAACACAATACTGTAGGTGCTTAATATACCTTTGCAAAATGAGCCAAATGAGTGAATGAATAAATGAATAGGCCATTGTCATTGCCCGCTTCCTCATCTGTCTCCCCCACTAAACTGGTTGTTGTATTAGAGTAGGAGCTGTCTGCATTGTTCACCAGGACTGTGTATCCAGGTGCCACAGATAGTGCCAGACCATAAGTTGTTAAAATATGGAAGGAAGATAGGGACAGGGGTATCCTGATCCTCTAAGAGTCTTCTAGCTGGGGAGGTCAGACTAACACATGTGGAGTAATCTGAGAACAAGCAGCTACACCAGTAGCTATGACATTCAGAGGCTACAAGATGTCAAGAGTGTGGGGATGCCGAGATAGCTGGTGGTTGAGCGCTTGCCTTGCAATCGCAAGGTCCAATTCCCAGCCTGGCCCACCCGAACCCATATGTTGAGCTGTGGTACAGCTGGTAACTGCCAGGATGTCTCGAGGCGGAACGTTCTTGCCTACCATGCGGGAAGCCCCCGGTTTGGTTCCCAAACCGTGCAGCCCCACATCCACCTGCATGGAATGAAACTTTGTCATAACTAATGATGTAAAACTATGGAGACTGCTCTGGGCCCTCCCCACTTCTCTCTCTCTCTCTCTCTCTCTCTCTCTCTCTCTCTCTCTCTCTCTCTCTCTCTCTCTCTCTCCTCTCACTCACTTTATCTCAAATCATAAATTCTAAAAAATGTTAAGAGAGAGAGAAATGGTGCGAGGTGGAGATGGATTTCTTGGGGATTGAGAAAACCAGAAAGCTCTGTCCCAGGACAGACTGGCCAGCGGGGTGACTATGAGCAGGGGTGGCCAACAAGTCAATCGCGATCTACCAGTCGATCGCGAGGCCAATTTTGGTCGATCGTCGATCGCTCGCAATGTCTGGGGTGGAATTCCGTGTACCATGGACTTGAAGCGATTGTAGCTCTTATAACTCGGGCGGCACCGCTGCAGCGCCCGGCTGATTTGAAGCAGCATCTCGAGCAGCGCCAATACAGCGCCTGGCTGATTTGAAGTGTCAAATCATAACATACAATCCTAAGAAACCGACAAAATGGGGTATCAGAGTTTATACTCTAGCTCAGGGGTGGCCAACAAGTCGATTGCGACACACTTTTAAGATAAAAAGTAGATCTTATATACAGAAAAGTTGGCCACCCCTGACTATGAGTATGTGAACAGTTTGGTGGGGACTGTATTGGGAATTCAGAGAATTTGAAAGAAAAGGAAATGCTGCTCATTGATTGAAGACAACTGGACTTGAGCAATTGACATTGAACAGAATGATTAGAGATGAGTAAAAGTGCTATGTTCTTGTTTCCCTCCCTCACTGCCTGGAGACAAGCTACCATGACAGTAACATCCGACTTCCCTGACAAGCCTGTATTAGCAGGCAAGGCAACAATAGTGACACCTTTTCTGCTAAACTCACTCCCAACTCTCTGATCTTGGGGCACTTATAAGCATCTTGCATGAAAGGTTCACTCAGAACAGATGTTAATAGCATTTTAGAGACAGGAGAATTCTCTAGACTTCTAGTTTGATCAGAAGACAGAATCCTTTAAAGTATGAAATACAAACCCAAAGGGAAACTGTGAGCTGATAAAAAATATATATTGAACTTTGTCCCCAATTCCTAGCATAGTTCCCTTGAAGTCTTTGTAATTTCCTACGTGGGAAGAGCATTAGGAGCATCCCTTGTTCTACTGAGGTGACTCTGGTTGGGTTCCCAGATGGGGGCTGGTCACCAGAAAGACAAAGCCATGATTAGAAACTTGGAATTATCAGCTCTGCCCACCTTCTCCAGAGAGGGGAAAGGGACTAGAAATTGAATTAATTATTGATTATGCTTATGTGAAGAAGCCTTCATAAAATTCAAATAATAATTATTCAGAGAGCTTCCAGGTTGGCGAATGTAGTCAAACCAGGAAGGTGATGCACCCTAACTTTACCGGGACAGAAGCTCCTACGCTTAGGACCCTCCCAGACTTCCCCCTATGTATCTCTTCACCTGGTTACTGATCTCTATCCTTTTCCATATCTTTTAATAAACAGGTAAATGCATGTAAATGTTTCCTTGAGTTCTGAGAGCCCTAACAAATTGACCCAACCCAAAGGAAGAAGAGGTCACAGGAAGCTCCAATTCATAGCCAAGTCAGACAAAAGTTGTGGGTAACATGGAAACTTACTACTTGTGATTGGCATCTGCAGTGTGGGGAGGGGGACAGTCTTATGGGGCTGAGCTTTAATCTGTGGGCTCTGACACTGTCTCCATGTAGATGGTGTCAGATTTCAGTAATTAATAAAGTATAGGGCACCCTCTGATGGTGCGGGGAATTGTTTGATGTGTGGGGGTAAATGCTACACATTTGGTGACCAGCAGTGTCTGACGTGAAGTATGGGTGTGAGTGGTGAAGGAGACACATAGGAGGAGGAAAGAACTGGGGTTTTCCCTACACAAGAGAACTGTAATTTTTTCTTTTTAGAAACCTAAGCCTGAAATGCCCTCTAAAGAGAGCTGGGCTCCTGCACTCATTAGATTCTTACTCCTAATTCACGCAAATGTGAAGATTTCTAGTCAATCCATACGTACTAAAGTTTCACCAATGAAACAAGATTTCTAATTGTCACCCCTCCCCCTATTACATATTCACAAGAAATGAGAGTATTGAAGCTACCATCTCCTTTGGAAAGCTGGCCTCAAATACTAACTAACGCCCTTGTGTTTATTTCTAATTAGAGCTCTTCAAATGATAACTGACCATGCCTTGGATTGGAATTTAAACTAATCTACTCACCTACATATAAAAAAAAAATAGTGCCTATGGTGAAACAAAAAAGGTAAATTACAGACAACATAATGCAGAGAATTATAAAACTGTTCTAGAGAGGCTTGGCATCATGTATGTGTGTGGATGGGGTCCTCTTGGACCATGAGGAGAGACTGGCACCTGAGTGCAGAGACACCAAAACCAGCTGACTCACCTTCACATGTGTCAGCAATCTACCCCAGCCCTCGTCCTCCTTGGCGCCTGCCTTACAATCATAGTCATGAATTATTTCAACAGCTCCCTAACCTATCTTCCTGACTGAAATATTTTCTCATCACTCATCACTCTCCTTCTTCCCCCAAGGTAACTCCATTCTCTTCATAGCCATCAGTGCACAAGGAGAAACACAAAGAAACCTGGATTTTATGTATTAAAAAATTATATACTTATTCTTACATGTTTAAACTTCAGTCACCTACAAAGTACTCTCTGTTTGAAGCAATACACCTATCAAAATGCTTTTTCCACTGCTCAGTACAGTTTTTGAACTCATCAGTTTTGATGCCTTATAGTGATTCTGTTGTTTTTTGTTTTACCTCTTCCATGTCGGCAAAACATGTCTTTTTGAGGACTTGTTTAATCCAGGGAAACAAACAAACAAACAAAAGTCACTCAGGGCAAGATTGGGTGGATAGGGAGGGTGGGATGTGAGGTTGTGCTGTTTTTAGTCAAAAACTGCTGAACACTCAGCATGGTGTAGGCAGGTGCGTTGTCATGCCTCACGTTGTCCATATAAATCACCCATCATGAAACGGGCAAACACATTGAATCAATCTCCAAAAATAATTCAGTGAAGATGAACGAAGCCTCTCACAACACCATCAGCTGTACACTGATGCAGATGGGCTCCTAGAACACTCACCTAGTGAGAGAAGCCTGTACTACAAGGGGTTTGCCCTCCAGAAGATAATTCTGTTTGTTTGTTTGTTTGTTTGTTTGTTTTGGGGGGTCTCTGCTTATATTCTCTCTAAAACACAATCTAATATGAAATTCAATGGTTTAAAACTTTTTGATAGCTTCCCATTTCTCTAGAAAATGAAGTACAAACATCTTAACTCCTTAGCTTGGCTTAAGCGCCCTCCATAATTTACCCCCTGCAGCCTCTTGCCCTGCTACCTACTGTCACCTCCCAACACTTAGATCCAGGTGGAATGTTTAGGATTACCATCTGCCCACCTTACCTTGTTCGCACCTCAGAAGCTTCACATTTGATGTTCCCTCTTTTTCATACTCACCCTGCCCAATGTAACCAATCCCTACTTATCCTGTAATAATTTCTCAAGATGCAGTTATAATATGCAAAAATCAATTGTATATTCAAATGTGAGCAATGAATAATTGAAAATTAAATTAAAAATCACAGAATCGTTCATAATAACATGAAACACAATGTGCTTAGTGATAAGTTTGACAAAATATATGCAACTCGTGTTAATAACTATAAAAACTTGAGACAAGGGAATTACATAAAGGTAGAGATATCCTGTGTTCGTGGGTTAGAAGGTTCACTATTGATATAGATTCCACTCCCAATCAAAATTTTGACAGGCTATTTTTGAAGATATTGACAAACTGATTCTAAAATGTATATGGAAGGCCAACAGCTCTAGAACAGACAAATTATTTTGAAAAGAAAATACTAAGTTGGAGAGCTCACACTACTTGATTTTAAGACTTGCTGTAAAGCTATAGTAATAAAGACAGTGTGAGCCTGGTATATGGATAAACCTATAGTTCTCTGGAGCAGAATAAAAGATCCAGAAATAGAACTTCATAAATATAGTCAATTGATTTTGGCTATTGTGACAATATAACTTAATAGATAAAGAATTTTTTTTTCAACAATTTGTTCTGAAACAATTGGACATCACATGACTGATGATTAGATAGATAGATAATAGATAGATAGATGATTGATATATATAGATAGATGGTAGATAGATAGATAGATAAGCGATAGATAGAGATGATAGATAAAATGACACTCTGCCCTTACTTCACACCAGAGCAAAAAATCAAATAAAATCATAGACCTGCATGTAACCTAAAAGCAACTCTAGAATAGAAGATAGAAGAATACATTTATGATTTTGCATTGGCCAAATGCAAAATAAAAACACAAGTCATAATTAGAATGGAAAATATTTGCAGAATATACCAGATGTAAAGGAGTTGTGTCCAGAGTACATAAAGAACTCTCAGAAAGAAAACAAACAATCCAATTAAAAATTGGGCAAAAGGTTTGAATAGACCACCAAAGGAGATGTATATATAACAAATAAACACGTGAAGATGTTCAACATTATCAATCATCGGGGAACTGCAAGTGCAAACCACAATGAGATATAATAATACACCTGTTAAAATGGGGCAAAACTGAGGCTGCCAAGTGTCAGTGAGGACCCAGAGCAACCTGGATTCTCATAAGTTGCTATTGGAAAGGCATAATGGTACCAGCCACTTGGGAAAAAAAGATTTGTAGTTTCTTACAAAGTTAAGTATGTTACCATAAGACCCAGCAAATTTGCTCGAAGGTAAATAAAAAACATGTTCAAACAAAATAGCAATTTCATTCATAATTATCAAAAACTGAAAACAATCCAAATGAACATCAATTGGTGAATGGATAAACTTTTGAAATATGATTCTACAATAAAAATTAATGAATTACTGATATACCTATGTAATAACATAAATGAATTTCAAATGTCCCTTTTATATACTCTCATTATTATGGTGGGTTCTTTTGTATTTTTGTTTGTTTGTTTGTTTGTTTGTTTGTGTGACTGTTTGATTGTTTGGTTGGTTGGTTGGTTGGTTGGTTGGTTGGTTGGTTAGTTTTGGTTTTGGTTTTGAGCCCTTTCTTAATACACTCCAGGTTCATTTTCATATTTTCTACTCAACCTGAAGATTAGCATTTCTCTAAGCAGCCCTGGTTTCTTTTATTGGACAATAGTATAAGAAACCAAAATTTGGGCTTTAGGAGTGCTCATTGTTCTGGCCCTCTCAGCTGATAGAGTAAGGGAATATACGTGTGTGTATATATACATACCAACACATATTTATATTCTTAACTATCTGCCTCTATGTTAAGTTAACATGAGTTCATAATGTTGTCTCCAACTTTGATCCATTATCACAAGGGTCATTCTGGCTTCTTTTCCTTGCTTATCTGTAAATTCCCACTTCACCAATGAGACACCTGGCTTCTACAATCCACCATCCATTTACTTAATTGTTCAATTCCAAAATACAGGTATATCTTGGAGATATTATAGATTTGGCTTCAGACTACCACAATAAAGCAAGTATTGCAATAAAGTGAGTCATAATATTTTTGCTGGTGGAAAATTTTGCCTTCAACTTGTAAAAATGCAATATCTGTGAAGTGCAATAAAGTGAAGCATAATAAAATGAGGTATGCCTGTACATGTAAAGCAGTATCAGAATTGTTAAAATAAAGAAACAACTTTTAACTAGAATACAGTGCTTATTTACAATTCCTTTTGCCTTTACTCTTACAGTTGTCACTCATTTCCAACATTACTGAGGTTACCAGGCACTTTATATTAAACACATATCTACCATATGACCTAACCATTCTGCTCCAGTGTTTACCGAAGATAAATGTAACCATATGTCCATAAAAGACTTATACACATGTGTTTGCAGCACCTTTATTTCTTTTTTTTTTTTTAAGTCAGCTCTTTTTTTTTTAATCTTTTTTTTATATTTATAGAGAGTAATTATTTTATCTTTAGTGCATATTTATTTCTATTTTACTCTTGACAGATAGAGGGAGAGACAGAGACAGAGACAGCTAGAGAACCGAACTGTGGGAACTCCCCAGTTCAGCGTGTGGGTCCTGCCTGGGCCGGAGCTGGGATTCGATCCTCGGTCCTCGTGGCCTCAAAGCGAGCGCTCAACCCGCTGAGCCGTCCCGGCTTTTCCCTAGCACCTTTATTTCTAACAGCCCCAAACTGAACACAACCCAAAATGTCTATGAATAGATAAATGGATCAAAACAAGCAATGGAACACTATTCAGCAATAAAAAGAAATGAACTATTAATATGTGCACAACATGAATGAATTTCTATATTGTTATGCTGAGTGAAAGAAGCCAGATACAATATGTACTCTATGAGTCCATTTCTACAAAATTCTAGAAAATGTTAACTAATCTATAATAACAGAAAGCTGGGAATGGAAAGGTTTGGGAGAGATACAGGAGAAAAGGACTATTAAAAAAATGGGGGAAATAATGGATATAGTTACCCTGTTGATTGCAGTGATGGTTGCATAGCTAAAAATGTCAAAATTTATCTAATTATACAGTCCAGACATGTGCAGTTTATTATATGTCTATTTTACCCCAATTAAAAAAAAAAGTCTATGCCTTTCATTCATTCTAGAGCAGTGTTTCTCAAACTTTGACATGCACATGAATCCCCTGAAGGTCATATTAAAACGCATATTCTGATTCACTCTAAGAGGTAAGCTGAGATTCTACATTTCTAATGAATAGCCAGGTGGTGCTATTGATGCTAGTCTGTGGGTTGTACTTTGGGTGGCAGGTGCACTGGTTCATCAACTCCTGTGTATATAAGAATCACCTGGGGAGCTTTAGAAAAGTACAGATACTTTGTACTTAGGGATGAGGATTCCATAGTCACATGGTTGTGCCTGGGCGTACACTTTTCACAATACCTTCAAAGACTCTGATGCTCTGATATCTGCTGGTCACACCTGGGAAAACATTAATAAAAGGCTTATAAACTAACTTAGCCATGTTCTCTAATATGGTCAATAACTTGAAGATTTCTAGACATTATTTGAATACTTTTGAGTCTTCCTTCAAAACTTTTCTTCTCATCTTTTGTTTATATAAATAGAATCCCAGACATAAAGTTCATAACTTTTTAAAAGAAAAATTCAAATACAGTATGATGCTGGAATCATTAAGCAGATGAAAGTTCAGAGGTCATTCTACCAGGAAGAAGGAAGGTAAATTAACGTATGTAGGAAAGGTCCACCTGTAACTGTAATGAATTTGCCACTCTTCAGGTAACATTTAAGAGTGCTTCTTCTTTATTCATTCTCATCTGTGAAACAAGGCTGTAGAAAGATCAGATTGAAGCTAGGCAAACTGGGACTCTTAGATATTCAGATATACAAATAGAAGTCTAACTTTGAGTAAATGCCTTGATCCCTTGACCCTCATTATTTCTTTATTTGCTTAATGTGGATAATAATATTTATCTTGTGAGTATGTGTTAAATTTGGAAATAATGCGAAAAAGGCCAATGAGTAACCCCCTTCCAATGAGCAAAGTAACAAATACATACAGTTCATGAAAAATACAAATGGTGTTTAAATATTTGAAATAAGCCTTAATTTGATTCACAATAAGAGAAATGCATATTAAAACTACACTGTGTATGTCTTTTACCCCTTATATTGGCAAAGATCATGTTATATGATGTGCTGACAGAAGTGTGAAGCACAGAGATGATGGATTGAGTAAACACTGTGCCTGCTGCCTCTGATTACATTAAAATTACAACTAAATTATAGAATAATCAACCTTGAGAACCATCTGAAGACTAGCTAAGCAGAACCCTTATAGCTAAGGATATAAAGAAGAAGTCACATCAAGACTGAGTGAAAGGGGAGAGACATGAAAAGGGCTGACCCCAAACCCACAGGTAGTGGTTGAGCACCAGGGCACATTGGTGGCAGAGGTCACCCCTGAAGAGTGAGAGGTCGCAGCCCCATACCAGGTTCCCCAGCACTAGGAAGAGGAGTCCCCACAACATCTGGCAGTGAATATCAGCAAGGTTTCTGTCCATCCTGGTGAGAGAGAAGGCAGTCAGAAATCCAGTTGTCCTCTTAAGGGGCCAGCACACAGACTCACTCATTTGCAAGCACTCACACTGGGCTCTGATGGAGGGACAGCAACTGGAGAGGTGCCACACACATACAGGAAAAAACTGAGTTGTGCTGCAGGGTGAGGGCTAAAGAGACAGCAGCCATTATTTCTGTGTGAAGCCTGTTTTACATGTAGCCTATAAATGTATTTCTTGTATTAAACCCTACACCACAGGGCCATTCTGACACCACATTGCTCTAGTAATCACACCCAGGAAGTGGCCTTAACAGGCACAAAAGCCCACAGTGGCAAATCGCCCTCTGAATGGTCAGCCCTCACACAGCAGCTCATACACTATGGGTGAATCAGTCCTCATAACCAGTCAGCCTGAGAGTCAATCCTACCCACTGAAGTGCCAAAAACAACGAAGGCTCAACTACAAAAGGAGAATACACACAATACATATAAGGGACACTCCTGAAAATAATACACTAGTGATCAGGGAGATCATACAACTGGACCACACAGTACATCTGCTGCATAAGTCCATCCAGCAAAGACTAAGAGACATAGGAGATCAAACACGAAGAAGCAAACACAGAGAGGAAGCAGAATGAGGAAACAAAGGAACATGTCCCAAATAAAAGAACAGGAAAAAACTCTAGAAAAAGAACTAAATGAGAGAAAGGTAATGAAACTAACAAAGACGGAGTTTTTAGAAACTGGTTATAAGAATGCTTAAGGAGGGTGCCCAGATAGCTCAATAAGTTGAGTGCTTGCCTTGCAACCATGAGGTCTGGAGATCGAGTCCTGGCCCCAACCTGTGCAAGCCCATATGCTGAACTAAGGTGCAAATGGTAACTGCTGAGGTGGTGGTGAAGGTTTTTATCTCCCATGCAGTGGCTCCCAGTTCTGTTCCCACCCTACAATGCCCCACATCTACCTGTGTGGAATGAAATTATGTCACAACTAAAGATGTACAACTATGGAGACTGCTCTGGGCCCTCCTCCCTTCTCTCTCTCTCTCTCTCTCTCTCTCTCTCTCTCTCTCTCTCTCACACACACACACACACACACACACACACACACACACACCTTCTCTCAAAAACAATAAAATAAATCTTTAAAAAATAGAATTTTTAAGAAACTTGGTGAGATCTTAAACAATGAGATAGTAAATATAAAGGACACAGAACCCATATAAAGAAACCAGTCAGAAATAAAAAATCAGTAACTGAAATGAAGAATACACTAGAAGGAATCAACAGCAGATTAGATGAAGCAGAGGCTCAAGTCAGCAATTTAGAAGACAAGATAGCAGAGGGGATGCTGGCATAGCTCAACAAGTTGAGTGTTTGCCTTACAACTTCGAGGTCCAGGAATTGAATTCCAGCCCTGGCCCATGCAAATACATATACTGAACTGCAGAGCAACTGTTAACCTTTGGAATGGCAGCAAAAGTTCTTGCCTCCCATTCAAGAGGCTTTGGGAGTAAGGAGCTTCTGGGACAAAATCAAGCACACCAACATGTGCCAATGATAAGGGGTTAATATCCAAAATTTATTTTTAAAAAATTTATACAACGCAACACCAAAAAAATAAACAATTCAATTAAAAAATAGACAAAGGACCTAAATAGACATTTCTCCAAAGATGACCCACAGAAGCCAATAGACATGAAAAGATGTTCTACATCACTAATCATCAATGCAAATAAAAGTCACAATGAGATATTACCTCATACCTGTCAAAATGACCATTATCAACAAATCAACAAGAGTTGGCAAGATTGTGGAGAAAAGGCAACCCTCATTGTAATCCCACTGTTGGTGGGATTACAAATTGGTATAGCCATTGTTGAAAACAGTGTGGAGGTTTTTCAAAAAATTAAAAAATAGAACTGCCTATGTCACAGCTATTCCATTCCTGGGAAGTTATCCAAACAAAAAATAATTCCAAAACACTAATTTGAAAAATATATATAAACACTCATGATCACTGCAGTACTGTTAACAATAGCCAAGATATAGAAACAACTGAAATGGCCATCAATACACAACTAGGTAAAGAATAAGTGGTACATATATACAATGAAATACTATTCTGCCATAAAAAAGAACAAAATCTTACCATTTGTGACAACATAGATGGACCTAGAAGGTAATGCTAAGTGAAATCAGTCAGACTGAGAAAGGCAAATACCATATGATCTCACTTATATTTAGAATAAAACCATAGATACAAGGAACAAACTGATGATTACTAGATGGGAGGGAATTTGGGGGGTGGGTGAGAAAGGTGAAGTGATTAAGAAATAAAAATTGGTACTTATAAAATAGTCAGGGGATGTAAAGTACAATATGGGGAATATAATCAATTGTAAAAAATATATAGTGTCAGGTTAATACTAGATTTATCAGGGGATCACTTCATAAATTATATAAATATCTAAACATTACGTTGTACACCTAAAACTAACATAAAATAATATTGAATGTCAACTATAAAATCACCATATTTTTTGCTCCATAAGATGCACCTTTTCCCAAAAAAAAACTGAGTGGAAATGTTTGTGCATCTTATGGAGCAAATATTGCATCAGTGTGTGATGTGTATTACCTGACCTGTCAGTGGTAGCAACAACTATTTGAAGAGGAAATTGTAGGCCCACGAAAAACCCCTGGTTCTTAATACTGCTATTGACTTTACATGGTTGAAATATTATTCTGCTATATTTTATTAAATATATTAGTACACCATTTGGTTCAGAAATTTTTTTTTTCTTGTTTTTGTCCTCTAAACCTAGGTGCGTCTTATGGTCAGGTGCATCTTACAGTGCAAAAAATACAGTATATCCATTTTAAGTTTATTCTTATATATGGCATAATAAGATGATCC
>PVKE010027402.1:6756-21727 GCA_004027555.1 Craseonycteris thonglongyai | reverse complement strand
TTAAAGGGGGGGGGGGGGGGGAGAAGAATCAGAGAAGGAAGTATGGACTAAGAGGAAGAAGTATAAGATGTTGATAAAAATATTTTAAAACTTTCAATTTAGCCGAAAGTTTGTTGGTGTCTTTTTGAAAGTTTTTTTTAATTAATAAATAAATGCATTTGCAATACAGAATTATATCTGGAAGTCTTGTAAGCAATGTTTAACATTCATTCACAATTTTAAAGTGGTGTTTCCTCATAGGTTGCCTGTACAGACTCCAACACTATGAGTTTCAATCATAAACAACAACATAGGATAATATTTTGATTTCTTTTTTTATTCACTTTTCTCCTCTAAATATTCTTTAACTGTACCTCCTTTCTTCTGTTAAAGATGGATTAAAGGAATCCTAAGAGATAAATGCACCCCCATGTTCACTGAAGTATTATTTGCAACATTCAAGACAAGGAAGCAACCTAAATGCTTATCAATGTAAGGATAGGTAAATAAAATGTGTGTGTGTGTGTGTGTGTGTGTGTGTGTGTGTGTGTGTGTGTGTGTGTGTGTGTACAGGGTGAACCAAAAGTAGGGGGACAGTAAATGATAAAATTTATTTCATTTACTGTCCACCTATTTTTGGTTCATTGTGTATATTAAGATATACACACACAATGGAATATTAATCATCCATAAAAAGAAAGAAATCCTGCTCTTTGCAGCAACATAGATGAACTTTGAAGAAATTATGCTAACAGAAATAAATCAAGCCAAAAAAGACAAATATCATATTATCTCACTTAAATGTAGAACCCAAACATACAAACACACAAAATAGAACCAAAATCATAGATACAAAGAACAGACTGCTGATTGCCGTAGGTGGGGGATTGAGGTTGGGCATTATGGGTGAAGGTGCTCAAATGGTACAAAATTCCAGTTATAAAATATTAGTAAGTCGTGGGGGTAAAATGTGCAGCATGATTGTGAAAGTTAATAGTACTATATTGTATATTTGAAGTTGTTAAGAAAGTAGATCTTAAAAGTTTTAATCACAATGAGGATGTAACTAGATGGATTTTAACGAGCTTTATTGTGATGATCATTTGCAGTATATACAAATATTGAATAAGTAAGTTGGATATGTGAAACTAATATAATGTTATATGTCAAATATGGTTGAATTTAAAAAAGAAATAAAGAAAGAAACCCTAATTTGTGTTGCCAAATTAAGCACTGATTTAAAAATTAGGTCTAAACATAAAATAGTGTGATTAACTTGCCCAACAAACACACATAAAATTTTGTAGATTCAGATTATGAACTGTATTTCAAATAGTCCATTTTGTTTAACTGGATTCACTTTTGCTTTTTAAAAAATCAGGATTCAACCTAATAATCAATTAAATGCCATTATTAATAAATTTTACATTATATTTATTATTATAATTTGATAATATATCTTACTAAATTTAGTTGGATATAAACATATGTGAGTTTGAATACATTATTTAGCTTTTTCATGTTGTAAATCCTTTATAGAATAACCATGATCCCTCAGGCTGTCCATTCTGACCTGGTAGCTTTTCTAACCCTTCGATTTTGCTTGAGTCCCTGCACACCACCCTTACCACATGATAACTGGTGTCATTTCTGTGTAGAAATAAAAA
Source organism: Craseonycteris thonglongyai (assembly GCA_004027555.1). Taxonomy (NCBI): domain Eukaryota; kingdom Metazoa; phylum Chordata; class Mammalia; order Chiroptera; family Craseonycteridae; genus Craseonycteris; species Craseonycteris thonglongyai. The sequence continues at coordinate 20,081 of PVKE010027402.1, read as the reverse complement.
CATAGACACATTTCTTCTCTATAAACTTGAAAGCAATAATCCTGTATTTTCCGGCATATAAGACGACTGGGCGTATAAGACGACCCCCTAATTTTACAGTTAAAACATAGGTTTAGGCCTATATTCGCTGTATAAGACTACCCCCCACTTCCGAGGCTGTAGTCTTATACAGCGAATATAGGCCTAAACCTATGTTTTAAGTAAAATTAGGGGGTCATCTTATACGCCCGGTCGTCTTATATGCTGAAAAATACGGTATATATACAGTTGTCTACTCATCCTTCCCTTCAGGCTCAGAGAAATAAATGTTTCCCTCCCTCTCTAAATATAAATCCTCATGTTACACACTCATATCTCTTCTCAGTTTCTGTAGGGCATTCTAGGATGTGTTTGATTATTTTTAATGACTTTCTTCTTTGACCCAGAATCTGAAACTTATATTTAGTTATTTCCCTTCATTACCTTCAAACAACTACAATACTATATAATAGTAGTTAATGGTTCAAAAAGCCTCAAAGTTAAAAAAAAAAAAAGTCATTATTCACTCTTACTAAGATATGAAAACAGATTAAGCAGTATTAGAAACATTTTCAGGGAAAAGCCGGGACGGCTCAGCAGGTTGAGCGCTCACTTTGAGGCCATGAGGACCGAGGATCGAATCCCGGCTCCGGCCCAGGCAGGACCCACATGCTGAACTGGGGAGTTCCCACGGTTCGGTTCTCTAGCTGTCTCTGTCTCTGTCTCTCTCTCTATCTGTCAAGAGTAAAATAGAAATAAATATGCACTAAAGATAAAATAATTACTCTCTATAAATATAAAAAAAAAAAGAAACATTTTCAACAACATCTAAATTAAAATTAAATTTAAAAACAGAAGTTGGAATCAGAAGACGGGATAACTCATAAAAAGTAAGAAAACTCATAACTTCAATATACCACCCCTAGAGTAATCTAGTTGAAATTAGTGGTAAAAAAACACTGAAATAGAAGTCAGAAAATCACCATCCTATTGCACTTAATTATATTGTTATCTTACAGAAGTCACTAACTTCAGTGGTCTTCAGTATTTACATCTATAAAATGAGAGTTTTGCTTTACAGCTATGTTTTTAACAGCTGGCCATGCAATCCATTCACAAGTAGTAAGCAGAAACACTTTTCACTGGTGTAAAACCCGTACAGTCTTACAAGGTCCCATGCTCAGAAGACCCCACCCATGGATTAATGATCTACCGTTATCATCATGAATTTACTTATTTACTTTGTTTGTTTGTTTGTTTGTTTTACCAAAGAGACACAACACTTCCGTTTTGCTTTGGGCCCTGAAAAGTATAATATGTATCTGGTCTGGGTATTGACATCAGTTTGATGGATTCAGATTAGCAGTTTTAATGAATGAGCTGAGAAGAGAAAATGACAAGGTATATATCACACAAAGCTTAGATATTTTCACAAAACACTTGTTCCAATTTTGCTTATACGCATGCATACATTTGTGTGTGGAGAAGATGAAAGACTGTGTGTCTATGTGTGTATATTTTGTTGCAAGCTAAATGTATGTTTTTATGTGAGTTGTGGTCAGTGATCAGGCAATTCTAAGGTTCCTACCAATTCTAACATTCTAAGATTCTATGTTTCTTTGTTTTAACTGTTATGCATAATTAGCAAGACCCTTTGTTCAGTAGGAAAAAAAAATCCAGGGGAAAAATCTAATGAGTACAACAAAGAACTTAAATTAAAAGCCAGTTAATGTAACTTTCTTTTTGACATGCTCTTATATACAAAGATAGAAAATAATAACTTAAAAATAAAAACTCTAGAAATAGAATTATAATATAAACATATTTTATAAATAAATAGAGATCAATGCCACACAATATGTAAGAACAACAACAAAAAAACAAGAAAGATAGAATTATTCTTTGTTTTCAACATATCAAGCATGTTATCTCCATAGATCATAACATGCTAAATTGGCCTCTTATAAATGTACAATTTCCAGTACCACCGCCATACATATTAATATAATTATTTAGAGCCTCCATATATTTGGAACTCCTACTAGGTCTTTTTTTTAAAGATAGCATTGAGTATGTTGGTGCACAATATTTTGATATTTATTGAACCTGCACACTGAACCTGGCATAAGACAAAGTATTCATGAATAGGAAGCACTTTCCAGAGATGAGTGAGTAGACATAAAACTGTCAAATGTATCAAAGCCATATATTCTTTTCATATTTAGAAAATAATAGCATTCTTTTCTCTTAAATAAATGACATTTATAACCTATGATGTCTGACAACTAAGTTCACGAACTAATCCTGGAAAAAGTACTACATACCTCATTGCTGAATATCATTATGGTCACCTTAAAAGCACTCCCCTTGGGAAAGTATGCAGTGACATGAATTCTTAGTCTACCCTTCAGAGCAATTTTAGAACTCTTTTCTGGAATGGGTTGCAGATTCGTCATCATATTACACTTGATGTGCTGAATGTCATCAAAATATCTTCCTTTCAATATTTTCTTCATCTTTGGGCAAAGAAATAAGTCACTGGGGTCCAGATCAGGTGAGTAAGAAAGGTGATTCAATACATTTATTTGTTTACTGGTTAAAAACTCCCTCACAGACAACGCAGTGTGAGCTCGTGCATTGTCATGATGGAAGAGCCATGAGTTGCTGGCAAAAAATTCAGGTCAATTTTCCTCTAACTTTTTCATGCAACCTTTTCAGCACTTCCAAATAGTCAACTTGGTTGACTGTCCAGTTGGAAAAAATTCATAATGAACAATCCCTCTGATATAAAAAATGTTTAGCAACATTGTTTTGAGTCTTGATTTGGACTGACAGAACTTTTTCGGTCATGGAAAATTAGCTGACTTCCATTGTGGACTTGGAAGCTATATTTCAGCATCATATTGGTACATCCATGTTTCATCACCTGTAATAACACAGCCCAAAATATCATCTTGCTTCCCAAAAGGTCTCGGCAAACTTTGACTCTCCTCTGCTTTTGTTCACTGGTGAGCTCCTTTAGGATCATTTTTGCACACACCTTTTTCGTGCTAAGATTTTCAGTGAAGATTTTCCTGTTTCTCTATTGATGTTTACTTGGTCTGCTATGCTTCTCACAGTCAGCTGAGTATTTTGATGTGCAATTATTAGATGAACTTTTGCAATGTTTTCATTAGTTCTGCTTGTTACTGGCTGCCCTGACCTCTCTTCATCAGTGACACTCTTTCCTCTCAGAAAAACATTTAATACATTTGCACACTGCCATTTTATTCATTGCATTATCTCCATAACTTAGACTAACATGTCCCTGATTTCACTTCTGCTCTTGCCTAGCTTAACAAGAAATTTAATATTTGTTCATTGCTCTAAATCACGTTCTGGCATTCTTACAAGGGCACACAAAAGTATACAACAACAATAATAAGCGCAACTCAAGAAGACATTGTCACACATCAACAGGAACAAGTTGTGAGATGCGGATATACCAAGGTTATGAAACCTTATTGAGTTGTTTGTACAGTGCTGTCAATATAAGCACACAGTGGCAAGTTTGAGAACTTAATTGTCAGGCATCATACTTTTACAAAATGTGAGCTTTCCAGAGATTAAAAGCTTTTTCTAGCCAAGCATAAATAAGATGGAGTTTAAAAATTCTCCGGACACATTCTAGACTCACCAGAGTTCTACAGAGAATTGGTAAGAAAGCCCATAAACAGTAATACCTGTCTGAGAGAATGTTCAAAAGATAAAATTATGACCTCAAGGTAAACTGAAAGCCAGGGAAGTCTCTGCTTATAATTACAGTTCCAAAATTATTTCAATTTGAGTCCATTTTGGAAGCTTTGTATGTGTGAATTTTTTGTCTAATTGAAGCCATTACATGTACCATCCTATGTATTATCTCTGCTCATCAATACTGAAATACAATTTAAATATACCGATTCTAAGTCTAATGAATAGCTAACATTTTTCTTCTGTGGATAAGAAAGTCATATTTATATCGTGGCTGATAAAACACTACTAACCACATTCCTATGTTCCAGTATTAGACAAAAGATTAGAGAGGAACAGCCCAGCCATAATAAAACCAGTCAATGCCATGTGTGTAAATAAACTAGCTGTACAATTATGCAAAATGATATGGGTAAAGTGATATGGGTAAAGTTGACAGCTCACAATTGAAAAGACCTGCACTTGTCTGTTATTTCAACTCCAGTCACTATTTTGATGTCTCTTGGGTTTCAGCACCCTTGTTAGCAAAGGGAAGAAGTGAATGTTTTCCCAGACTCATCTTCCCAATTTACTTTGTGTGTTACAGACAGGCAGTATGATACATATAGAGAAAATCTCCAGACCCCAGACTCTGAAGTTTTCTTCTAGTCATGGCTCTGTCTGCTGTATGAAGTAGGGCCACTCATTTAGTTATAGAGAAGCTCAATGTTTTTCTCATCACTAGGATGAAAATCTGTATAATATCTAGTTCACACAAATAAAAGAAATCTTATATGGGAATACTGATGCATAAACACTGAATTCTTATTAGATTACTGACTTTGAGTTAGATGAGAAATATTTCAGAGAGGATCTATTTAGATATCCTGGATCCCTCTGACTTCCCAGAAAAATCATTACAAAAGAAAACTTATAATTTCCATATTGTCAGAACATTGGAAGAATTAGTAACAAGTAAAATGAATAGAGTTAGGTTGAAGTGAATATATATACATATTACACACAACACACACACACACATATATATATATAGTTTGATGATCTATCCATATTTAGCCACCTTAAACAAAACAAACCTACAATTCTGAAAGAAAGTAGGCAAAAACTAGGAAAATTCTTACTTGCTTAGAGCCATAGAAACATCACCAGCCAGGTATTGGGGAGTTTTGCTTAGTCTATAGGAATTCTTTTTGAGCCAGCTAGAGAAGAGTTATTTCCTCCAATTTCCTACAGCTCAATCATTCCTATTCCACGCCCTACACACTTGCATAACATTGTAACTGCTAATAAGATTGAGTATTTAGGTGAAAGAGAGACCTGAAGTAGTGACCAGCTGTGGTCAGATAGAAGGTATGTTCTTACAAGTCTTGTCTGCGCAGTGGGCCTGAATGTGAGGTGTACCCAATACTACTCAACTCCAAAACCAATAGTAATAGTTCTAGGAGAAAAGTAAATGGATATCACTTGACATATAAATAGATAATACAGCAAAGCATTACAAGTACCGGTTTTCTATTAGATAAAAGCTCATGATTTTCACTATAGCAGACAGCTTTCATGATCTGACTCTTGATTGATCCAGTGTCATTTTTTGACTTTTTACTTCGTATTTTTACATGATGTCTATAACCAAAACTCTTTGTATTTATTTATTAACACTATATTGTTTCTATACTCCATTATTTGCCTTAAAATTAAAACAGATTCTCTTTCAGACACGTGTTCTACCTCAATGCTGCCTTCACATCATTAAGCCTCATTTCAGGAGACAGGTCTTTCAAACAATCTGTTCTAACTGGGAAGTTGACTTTGCGGTCTTCCTATGTATTCTTAGAAATTTTTATATACGAACTTGTGCTGATTTATCATGTCAAAAAAAGTTTATACACATATTTCTGTTCCCTTCAACTACCACAAATGAACTCTATTCTTGGGGCAAAGACTGTGTGCCAGTTTCTGTGTAGTGCCAGCACCAGACACAGTGTGTGTCTACTTCTTTCCTGACAAGCAGTGTCTGGGATTTTAGCAGGTTCTAAGATTCTGGGAAGGACACAAGTGGTTTGGGACAAACCCACAAGAGAGAAAGATAAAGAAAAGATAAGGCCAAACAGAAGAACCAGAGACAATCCAAAACTGATTACTTGAGCAGAAAATACAGAGCTGTCAGTAGACAGTTAAATTCAAGAGTGATGGCACTGGGGCAGGTCAAAGCCAGGCACAGAAGGGAGGAAAGAGGGGAGAGCATCAAGCATACAATAACTGGATTTGATCAGAGCACTAGAGCAGAATATGGAACTATTTTTCCTGGCTAGGAACCTGGGGTGAAAGCATCTGTTAAAGATACAAAGAAACCTGGACAATTGTGAAGTTACATTCACGTGCAATCTTAGTTGAGCCCCACTACATTCTACCAAAACTAACACAGATGACTTAATGTCAAAACATAAACTAAAGTGGGTACATAAGAAACTAAATCTTCAGTCTTCTGTGAATCCTTCTGTGAAAAAATTCCAGTGAATGATACCCTAAAAGTATGTTATACTAGCTGTCACATTATAAGAGATGGCAAACCATCAAAACAACTCCACAGAATGATTAAGTATACTGGTTGCAATGTGCTGGAAACTACTTTTAGGTGAATTCTATGCTATTTCAATGAATGTTAATAAACTATAGGTTAAACTCAGAAATGTAATAAACAAAAGATTTTACATTGGGGAAGCCGGGATGGCTCTGTGGGTTAAGCGCTCACTTTGTAGCGCCGAGGTCCGAGGATCGAATCCCGGCCCCGGCCCGTGCGGAACCATGTGCTGAGCTGGGAGCTCCCCCAGTTCAGTTCTCTCTCTCTCTCTCTCTCTCTCTCTCTCTCTCTCTCTCTCTCTCTCTCTCTCTCTCGTCAAAAATAAATAAATGAATAAAAATATATATTTAAAAAAAAAAAAGATTTTACACACACGGGTAATAGTTACAGTGCCTAAAACTGCCTGATTTGTGTGTGTAATGAACATGTGAATTTATTAAAAAGCCAAGGAAAAAGATAGCATTGAATATTCAGAAAAAGAAATAGTTTTATCCAAGGGAATATTTCATAGGCAGATGGAACTGAATATGCAAAATTATTCCAGTTAAGCAAATGTCCCAGATAAATTTTCAAGATAAAACATGTCTACAGTCCTATGCAATTTGCACTATTTTTAATAGTCTGTTACTGGATAGTTTTTTTATATGATTTAAGTTATTTTGTCATCCTACTCCTCTGAAGCAACACCGAATATGAAAAACTAAAATGCGAGAAAAGCTTCTGACCAGGCAGTGGGTTGGAGAAGAGGTAGAATAATGATGTTTTAACAGAACTATGAAAGGATGACAGATGTCCATGGAAAGTCCTTAAATATGTTGGAGATGAAGCCCATTAAGCTCCCAAGCCTTAGGATATCTGTCTCATCACTCAGTCTGGGATTCATTACACAAATGTTTCAGTACTTCCAAGATAAATTAGTTAGTACTCTAGTGTTGTTGTTAGAGCCTCATTCCTGGGATCACCGTATTTAATTTGGAGATGGAATTCTGAGAGAGAAAAAATGTAATTCCAAAAGTTAAAAAAATGCATGCCACAGGGGTTAAGGGAGAGACTCTGAAATAAAATAAGTAAACAAACAAACAAACAAATAAACAAACCTGGGTTTGATTCCCAGCTCTACCAGGTATAGGACATGTGACTTCAGAAATCTCAGCATGTTTCTTCTTCCTCATCTGTAAAATGAAGATAATATCACCTACCTCACAGAGTTTCTGGGAGATATAAATCATCCAATGATTTTTAAATAATAGCACATAGTAAATTCATGGATGAGAAGAGACACAAATGGCTGAACTAATCAAACGGTGCAATATTCACATGAATGTTTTTCTACTGGAATGATCTAGAAGCACTGACAAAGAATTTCTATCACCTGCATATGCCATTAGAAGCTTTCCTTGACTAAACTCAAAGTCAACTAGCAAATGAAAGCAAAGGATCTGACTTTTAGTTTGAAACAGCAAAGTGGTTCACACTTAAAAGTTACAAATTAAAAGAACTAGTCCCCAATTAATTTAACATTAGTTAGAAACAACTGACTGCCAAATCTTAATGGGGGGGTGTAAAGGGGGACATTTTGAACACTTACGTTATTTTTGTAAAACAGATATAAGAACTGGGTGTGAGACTTCTTTCCAAGCTGAGTTATTAAACAAAGTCTCTGAAGTAGTCATCAGAAACTTTAACACTCACCAAATTTCTCTGAAAGTATAAAGAATTGTAAAGTTAGAATGGGTCTTTGTTTTCAAGTCAAAGCACTTGCTTTACACAAGAGGAGACTGAGTCCCAAACATATATGACTTACTCAAAATAACACAGGGTAATGATCAGAGACAAAGTACTAGAATAAGATATCCAACTATAATAACGTTGTTCATTTTAAGATATCACATTGACAGTCAGATAAACTTACTAGTACAAACTAAAAAGGGACCGTATTTTTTGGTATTTACTTAATATCTATCAATTCCTATTGAGAGTCAAGTATCACATATAATATTCTGATCAAAAAAATATTAAGAATTTGGCCATCTTCTAAAAATAGAGACAAAAAATAATTTAAGTTGTAAAATAAGATTTAATCAAATATTTCTAGAGGGAAAAAGTGAAAGAGAAGATAATAGGAGATAAAGACAACTTTCCCTGTAACTTTCTTGGAGGATGTGAAAGGTCATTTCTGAGAGGAAAGTGGCAATTGTCTTCCAATTAAAGGCCAAAAAATAAACAAAATGCCAAAAGATTTTATACCACCATGGTAGATTGTGTTTCCAAAGATGCGCACAGCAATATCTCCTATTCAACATATTTATAACATGGTCTTATTATTTCCAGCAACAGATGGAGTCTATTTCCTCTCTCCTTGAACACAGGTGAGCCTTGTGATCTGTTTTGAACTGTAAGTGTGTTGGAAGTGACGCTGTATAACTTTTCTTACAAGTAGGTTGACCAGATGTACCATTTGAAACATGACAGAAAACGATAATGCTGTCCCATTTAAAACATATATATATGGCCAGCCTAGTGTCACTCAGCTAAATTCAAGGAGTCAATACCATTTGACATGGGATAGTACCCTTGTTTTCTGTCCCATTTAAAATGGTCTGGGCAGCCTACTTACAAGGTCTTAAAAGGTCTACACAGCTTCCGGCTTTACTGCTTATAATGCCTTTTTGGAAACGCATTCACCATGTGCCGTAAGGAGACACAAGCGGACATGTGTAGAGGGCCACGTGGAAAACTGTGGCTCTTGGCTGACAGTCTCCACTAAGCTCCCAGCTGAGGGCAAGCAGCAATTACCAGCATATGAGTGAGGTCACTTAGACCTCCAGCCACCCCACACCTCATAATTCCTCATGAGGCACAACTATTCATAAATGCCCTGCTCAAATTCTGACCCAGAAAATACTGAGCGAATTAAATGGTTAAATGGTTGTAAGTAAGTCAATGACTTAAGTTTCTGGGGGTCAGCTTCTGCATATTCTTCATGCTAGGTGCCCATCCTATGTGCTTCTGTAACACATTGTTGTTACCTTACCACACTCTTCATGCTAGGTGCCCGTCCTATGTGCTTCTGTAACACATTGTTGTTACCTTACCACACTCTTCATGCTAGGTGCCCATCCTATGTGCTTCTGTAACACACTGTTGTGACCTTACTACATTCTTCATGCTGGGTACCTATGTGCCTCTGTAACACACTGTTGTTACCTTACCACACTCTTCATGCTATGTGCCCATCCTATGTGCTTCTATAACACACCGTTGTGACCTTACTACATTCTTCATGTTGGGTGCCTATCCTATGTGCTTCTGTAACACACTGTTGTTACCTTACCACACTCTTCATGCTAGGTTCCCATCCTATGTGCTTCTGTAACACATTGTTGTTACCTTACCACACTCTTCATACTAGGTGCCCATCCTACGTACTTCTATAACACAACATTGTGACCTTACTACATTCTTCACACTGGGTGCCTATTCTATGTGCTTCTGTAACACACTGTTGTGACCTTACCACACTCTTCATGCTGGGTGCCCATCCTATGTGCTTCTGTAACACATTGTTGTTACCTTGCCATACTCTTCATACTAGGTGCTCATCCTATGTACTTCTATAACACAACATTGTGACCTTACTACATTCTTCACGCTGGGTGCCTATTCTATGTGCTTCTGTAACACACTGTTGTGACCTTACCATAGCATTTATGTTCCCTCTTAATTACCTCTTAGTTCTCTTTGCCTCTCACTGTGCTACATGCAAAAATAGTTGTACATACACCTGGAAACAATGTAATTGATATCAATGTCACCCCCAATAAATTTAAGTAAATAAATAACTAAATAAATGGCTTGTCCCAATGGGGGGGGGTAGTTGTACATAGTCACAGACAACTACAACAACTAGAGAAAATGTTGGGATCCTAAACATTTATGTAATGCTTGCACAATACTTATTCCTACAGATAATATAAGTAAATTTCTAAAGTAGATTTGTTTATATTGAATAAACAAGGTCAGATACTTTTTAAAAGAGAAATAAAATATCTCTAGCTCTGGGTCCTCTAGCTACATCTTTCCTCAATTCCATCCAGGTAGTTCTAGGGATCCCCAGAGACTGATTCTCACCAGAAGAGTCCTTTTCACAATTCTACAGATCTTATTCATTTTCTCCTTTCAAGCTTCAGGTCGCTGAAGTACTGCTTCAAGCTGTTACAAAATGCAATGAGCAGCTTAGGCAGTGAAGCTCTCCACAGGGGTTTTACTAATATGTCTGTTCATTTCTGAATGTTTAAGGTGCTAAGATCTTCACAAATGGTATTGATTAAGTCAAGCCCATTATCTTTTGTACCTTCTCAATCAGACAAATATGTGGTGCTAACTCCCCTGCTGGAAGCTACTGGTAATGTTTTAATACTCTACATGAATTTAAATAAAATAGTCTTACCCTAGACTGAATGACACTCTCTCATTCATTGCTTCAACACGTATTCATGTACTTATTTATTTAATGACACTAGTCTCTGTACTGGAATGCAATAGGAAACAAGGCAGACAAAGATTCTGCTCTCATAAAACTTGCATGCAGACCAAAAACAAACACATAAAGGAAATAACTACAAATTGCCATAAGTTATAAAACACCAGAATGCTGGAATCGAACAAAATGAGAGAGATCTACCTTCATTTGTCCTTCAGAGGCTAGAGACAGCCTTTTTGCGCAGGTGACACTTCAGCTGAATTCAAAAATATGAACCTGGAGAAGGTGGGATGGCTCAGTGGGTTGAATGCTTGTGTTGCAGCCCCTGAGTCTGAGTATTGAGTCCCCATATCAGTCCCAACCCCAGCCTATGAGGACCCATATGCTGAACTGGTGTGGACCCATATGTTGAACTGGTGTGTGCTTCCCACCCCAATTTGGTTCCTGCCAGGGTGTACCTCTCATGTGGGAGGCCCCTGGCTTACTGGGGTGCACCTACCATGAGGGAGGCCCCCTACCCAGTACCTGCCCTAAGCAGCCCCACACCCACCTGTGAAGTTAAACCATGTGCATAACTGATGACCTACAACTATGGAGACTGCTCTGAGCCCTCCCCCCATGCCCCCACCCCATCTCTCTCTCTCTCTCTCTCTCTCTCTCTCTCTCTGTCAAAAAACAGTAAAAAATTCAAATAATAATAAAAATGAATATGAACCAGAGCAAAAAAAAAGCAGAAAAGAAAAAAAATGAGGTAAAAAATGTTTCTTGGCAGAGGAAACAGTATGCCCGAAGACTCTGAGGTTTAAAAAATAAAAAGGTTGGTCTGTGCTAGAAGATGAAATGAGGCCAAAGTACTTGAATTCATGAAAGCTCTAGCATGAGTGGATTGGGTAAAGTTAGATGCGTAAGCAGAGTGTAGACATGTAGGGACTCGTAGGCCACAGAAGAAGCTTTACATTACATTTGCAATGGGTGGCAATGACAGATAACAAGGGAATGAAATAATACTCTTTGACTTCAAGAAATATCAACCTGGCAACTGTGATGAGAATGAAGGAGAACAAACAGCAAGAATGCAAAAACAGAAGTAAATTATCTGTCCAAGGGAATATTGGTCTGGATTGGAGAGAGTAGAAGGAAAAGAAAGACAGATGTTGAAGCATGTATTCTAGTATTGTCCTACTTCCTTGAACCAAATAATAAGCCTCAATTGTCTATTCATTACTTTGTCCTTCAAATCAATAAGCCTCTGCCTGTTGAGCATTTTATCAGTCCTTCAGTTCTCCTGAAACTTTGGTGGAGATGGCATTTGTCATCAGCTCACTCCTATGCTACCAACGCACATATTCCTTGCAACAACCGAAAGTACAGAATTAATGAAATGTTCTGAACTTTACCAATTTCTATCAAATAAATTCAATTATGATGACTAGATCAAAGATATGGTGTCTTCCTAAATTTGTCTAAAATACTAAATGAGTGTAATCCACCACCTGTAATCACCCCTATACAACATGGCAGTTATTCTCAAACTACCTTTGCTAAACGCTGTGCTTCTTTAGAGATAAAGAGAAAATGGCACCAGCAGTTTTGGTTTTCCCCCATTGAGCCTGTTGCCACACTGTGATTCAACAGCTAGCACTGTTAAGGGAAAAGAGAATGGGAAAAGCCAAACAGTGCCGTAACGCTGAGCCCAAGGCAACTCTGTTAGGTTTGCAAAGGCCAGGGGCACGACGAGGCTTCCACAGATCTAATGTGAAAAGACAGAAGTTCAGAAAACTGATTCTAAATTACAGTTCACGTCTGCACATAGAATGACATTGATTAAGCAAAACAGCATTTTGCAAATGCTCTAAAAAAGGAAGCTAGTTAAATTTGGTGGTTTTGTTTCCCCAGTAAAACTCACTGAAGGCAACAAACAACCAGTATCGACGATAGTACAGAATGTGGGCATTGCTGACAACTTTTAGAGGAAATTCTTTTCAGTGTAGGTGTTAGTAGCTGAATATAGTTCCTGTGAAATTTTGATGGCTTGTCTAAAATAACTAAGAACCTGAGAGAGGACAGGATCATTTTGTGATTCCATGGCACCACATGAAATATGCAATAAGACATACAGGAAGAGAAAGAGGATTGAATCCACAAGGCTCTGTGGACAAGTGAACGATAGAAAGTAGGTTTAATAGATTGGTAGTTTGGTTATCAAAAAACGGTAAATGGCTTTTAAGATACAATTTGATTTGATAATGCGATGTCTCCTCTATTACATTTTTTTTTTTTTTTTTTAAAGGAGGGAGATCTGACCCTTCTTTTTTTTTTTTTTTTTTTATCTTTTCACATTTATAGAGAGAAATTATCTTTTTGTCTTCAGTGCATATTTATTTCTATTTTACTTTTTGACAGATAGAGAGAGAGACAGAGACAGAGACAGTTAGAGAACTGAACTGTGGGAACTCCCCAGTTCAGCACGTGGGTCCTGCCTGGGCCGGAGCCGGGATTCGATCCTCGGTC
>PVKE010027401.1:0-21604 GCA_004027555.1 Craseonycteris thonglongyai | reverse complement strand
TTGCTGCTGTTGCTGTTCTTGCTGCTGTTACTGTTCTTGTTACTGTTCCGGTTGCAGGCTCGGGAGTTCCCTGCACAGAAGCTGTGTTGCTGTTGCTGTTCCTGTTCCGGTTGCAGGCTCGGGAGTGAGGCTGCCCAGGAGTCAGCTCAGCTGGCCTCCATCTCGTTAATATGGGCGCATCACGTGGCCTTGAGCAAGTCCCTGTTGTGTCCCCAGCCTCAGCCCTGCTGGCGTCTGAGCTGTCGTGTGTGTTATGGGATGTGTGGCAGCATCCCTGGCTCCCGCCCCTCCCTCTGCTGTGACTTCTGTACACATGTTGCCAGATGTTCCCGGGGGCACAAAAGCCTCCCGGTCAGACCCCAGCCTGGAGCTGGGGCGTGGGGCTCAGGCCGGGGGCAGAACCAGCCAGCTGGGTGCAGAGGGGAACAGGGTTGGGGGTACCGTGGAGGGGCCTGGGCTGGGCTCCGTAGGAGGAGGAGCCGAAGGTGTGTTTGGGGAAGACGAGGGGAGAGAGGGCTGGAGGCCCCGGGAGTCCCGGGTGCTGTTTGCGAGGCCCATGGGATGGCATGCGTGTGCTCTGAGGACACGGAGGACCCGAGGGACGGGACACAGACGGGGACACGCAGCGGAAGTGTGGCCGGGACCCTGGATGAGGCGGCAGGAGGCCTCGAGGCCCGGGGAGCCGCGTCTGCAGCAGCAATGAGGCCAGGCTGTGTCTTCCTTTGCCGGGTAAACTGCTATCATTTCGGAAGGATTTTCACCTCATTTGGTTCCTGCTTAAGTGAAATCCACAACATGTGTTCTCTGCATTAGTGGAGTGTTTGTGCTTAATTAGTGGCAAATTCTTTCATATTAAAGTCATTAAGTTTTGCTGTTTGCTCTTCTCACCCCGGGCCTGAGTCTCTTGTCTTTTCTCCTAACGCAGGAGGAGACTGAAGGTTATACACGCACACGCTCGCACACGCTCGCACACCGTCCCTTGGCCGACGGGGGAACCCACGCCCTGCAGGACAGGCCTCCGGATGCCTCTGATTCAGGCTGATGCCCAGGCAGCACCTGAGGGGGGACCCGGGTCACAGGGGGTGGCCGAGGGGAGGGGGACTTAGGGAAACGCGATGGGAAAGTCTAACGGCCCGTCCGTCACGCTCAGAACCCGCCTCGTGTGCACCGGGCCTGCCTGGGAGCGGCTGCCACCCCAACGCCGACTTCCTGCCACCTCCCAGTGGAAGGCCAGCGCTTCTGCCCAGAAGCCAGCGCCACACCCCACAAACTCGCCAGCCGCTCTGCTAACACCGGCCTCTGCAGAGACGGCCCCCGCTGTGCGCACACCCCGGCGTGGTCCGGAGGGGCAGGCGCCCCGGCCCCCCTCAGGGTCAGCGCCAGCCAAGACCACAGGCTTGGGCGCTGCCACCCCCATTCCTGGTCTCAATGCTCTGGTTAGGACTCTGCACGCGGCCCCCACGGCAGCCCTGACCTCAGCCCCTCCAGGGGGGCCCCGAGGGCCGGCAGGCGTGGGGCACAGGCTTCTCTCTACCCGACAGGCCCCCCCCTTGTGCGTCCCGTTCGCCACCCCCTCCCCGAGAGCCAGCCTGTCACCTGAGTGAGGGGCCGGGACCACCACCTCGCTCCCCGGGGTGAGAGGGAGGGCGGCCGCCCCAGTGACCCCCGCGGTCCGGGGTCTTGGGGGACGAGTCCAGCCCGGCCACCACCTCCCTCCCCTCCCCCCACAGCACTGCCATCCCAGCCTCCCCAGGGGCAGAACGCTGAGCGAGCACGTCCCCGCCTCGGTCACGGCCTGTGCTCCGCCTGCCTCGCCCGGCAGGACCCTGTGGCCTGAGGGGGACCCAGAGGCAGGAGGTGAAAGTCCCGTCCCCGTCCCTTCCCAGCCCTGCCCCCTCCCGCCGCCCCTGTGCCCAGCGCCAACCCGCAGGCCTCGCCCTGCCTCCCTCTCGGGCTTGTCGGGGCTCGGGCGTCGCGGGCCGGGGCTGGCGTGCCGGGACCTGCTCCTCGTCCTGCCTCTCACACAGCAGCCAGCACGTAGGCAGCAGACAGGCCGCCACCTGCTCTCCTGCCGCCCCCTGCGCCCCGTTCCCATGCCCGCCCTGCCCTGGTGGCCTCTGCAAGCTCCGTGGTGGTGGTGGTGGCGGCGACACAGGGGAGCAGACCCCCAAGTTCTGCCAGGTCCAGGGGTGCTGCCTGTGTCCTGGGCCCACCCCCTACGCAGCCGAGGCCGGGGCCTCACACGCCCCCACCCTCCCCAGGAGAGAGGGATGGCGTTCCCTGGCGAGCCCTTCACGCCTGGACCTCACACATGTGCACACACAGGTGTATCAGCTTCATGCAGGGCCTCACATGTGTGCACACGCATGGACCTCACACATGTGTGCGCATGGGTGTATCAGTCTCATGCAGGGCCTCACATGTGTGCACACACCTGGGCCTCACACATGTGTGCACACGGGTGTATCAGCTTCATGCAGGGTCTCACACATGTGTGCACACACGTGCACCAGCTACCTGTGCCAGGCCAGGTCTCAGTGCTGACATACGTTCACTCCATCATCCTCACAAACCCCGGGGAGGACACAGAGAGGGCAAGAGACCGACCCCGGGTCACAGAGCCCGTGAAGCGGGCTCATTGCAGGGCACACAGGTGCGGGCACACGCCTGCGGAGCCCCAAGTCCTGGTTCGGGGCCAGCCTTCCTCTACGCCGCTCCCGCCCCAGCGCCGTTCCCACGCTGCCCATGTGGCTGTGGCTCCGCGTCTGTCCCTGCGATGCTCCTGGTCACGCGTCCCCCTCGGCCCGGGGGCTGCAGATGCAGCTACGCCCGGAATCGGCAGCCGGCTGAGGGGCCCCGACACCTCATCGCACTTCTCTTCACAACCATCAGGGAGCGGAACCCCCGCTCGGGCCAGAAGGCAGCGTCTGCAGAGCCCCCAGGGCCTGTCACACTCTCCCCACCCCCTCGTCCATCCCGCCCCCCACCCCGTGGCTGCTCCGCTGTCCAATCAGCTTAACGAGCGAGGCCCGGCGTTAATTGGGGCCCTGGGCTCTGCGGCCGGCCCCCCGCTTCCACGTTTACTGCTGGGGACGGCTGAGTGCTCACCCGGCCGACGGATCCTCGTGCAGAAAGGCCCCGATCGCTGCTAATGGGGTTTAATTACTGGAGTAATTAATGGTTCTACTGGAAAACTGCAGTGTTGTGGGTGAATTCTGCGTGTAAATAGGAAAGCTGAGGGGAGCTCATGTCGGGGCCGGGAGGCCGGGGTGCAGACGCAGGGGGAGGGGGCGGGAGACCCGGGTGCAGACGCAGGGGGAGGGGGTGTGACCAGAGCTGACAAGGGCTCCATCCTCTGATAAAGGGCAGGGGCACAGCTGCACCTGAGGGGGGCACCCAGCCAGACGCCCCGAGAAGCCCGCGGGCTCCTGAGGCTGCGGTGGCCGCGGGTCAGAGCCGGGTGGGCGGGGGCCGGGCCTCCCCCGCCCTCGGGTCCCCGGGGAGAAGTGCCTCCCGAGGTGTTTGCTGCGTCCTTCCTGGTCGGCTCCCTCCCCCTGGACGTGTCACCAGGAGGGTGCGGCCGGCTAAGACCTCTGCCCTTGAACTTCATGGTGGCCCATAGGTCTGCCCTCTTCTGTGGAGGAGGAAACTGGGGGGGCAGGGGAGGGCAAGAGGACTGGCCCCCCAGGGTGGGCGTGCAGACCCCCGGCCCCCCTGCCCCCGGCGTTCTGTCCCGGGGACGTCCCGAGACCTCTGTGGGGAACCCTGATTCAGGGGCTGAGAAGAATGCGACCCTGTAACGAGCGCGTGCAGCCGAGGGTGCTGCACCCTCACAGAAGCCCCCCGAGAGGGTCCTGCTGGTAACGTGGGGAAACTGAGGCTCAGCTGGGCGGCCGCTCCGCTGGCACCACGCGGCCCCTGCAGGGTTAGGAGGCTCATCAGAACGTGTCTGCAGGTCCCAGCGGCCCGGGGGGTGGGGGTCTCTGTAAGAGGCTGAGAGGCCCCGATGCGGCATTTGCACCCAATCCCAGCCCCCCGTGGGAGGGGGACCCCTTCCCCTGCCATCCAGCCCGTTCACAGGGATGAGCCCAGCGTCCAGAACCATCTAGAGAAAGTGCCACCCAGCTGTTAGCGGTCGAAATGGAGACCCAGCAGGTGAGGCGGCTACTGGAGGTTAAACACGAAGCTCACAAGCCCCTGAGAATCCCAGGCCCTTGACCTTCTCTGACCTTCCCGGCTCACAGGGACGGGTGAGGCCTCTGGGCCGGGGGCTCTGTCCCCCGTGCCCCCCGCGGCCCCCGGGCGGGGCAGCAGCCCCCTCACCCCTGCGGGCGCCTGGCTCTGGGCTCACCGCCTGCCCCGCGGTGGGGACGCCGAGGAAGCAGGTCAGGGCAGCCCTCCCCGCCCCACCCCCGGCAGGCCGGCCGGGCCGGCAGGACCAGAACCCGGCGCCGTGTCCCGACTTGTCCCAGAGAAGCAGCCAGCTTGGGGCATGCGGCCCCGAGGTGGGGGCGGGGACGAGGGGCAGGGGACGGGGTCCCCGGGGAGGGTCGCATCCCCTCCCCCGGTGGCGCTGGGGCGGCAGAGAGGAGGGTGGGGTCTGGCGGCTGGCGGTGACCCCGGTCCCCCCACGTCCCCGGGTCCCATCAGGCCTGGGCCCCCTCAAAGGGGCTGGGGGCTGGGGGGGTCCGCGTGTGCTGAACCCGGGACCCGGGACAGAAGCTGGGAAACTGGTTCTTGACTCGAGGCGCCGGGTCCGGGGAGCTGCCAGGGCTTGATGGTTCTTTTATGAGACGTGAACCCGGCGCTGCAGGGACGCGCTGTGTTTCGCACGGTCGCCCCGCCCGGCCCCGGGTCCCCTCCGAGCGGCCGTCACAGTAACTCTTCAAAGCAGCTGGACAGGCAGAGGGATCCCCGATTCTCACGAGGCTCAGCCCCCCTTCCTGGGAGGCTCCTCCCCCCTAAAAATGAGCACAGGCGGCAGTGACCACAGTCCCAGCAGCGCCAGGCCCACCGCGCTGCCTGAACAGCCCCCGGGGGGCAGACACCAGGCCGCCCCTCCAGTGGGGGGGGCTGCTTCAGGCCGAGGACCGATGTCCCCATGTCTGGTGGGAGGGGACAGGGGCCCAGTGGCTGAGGGACAACACAGCTCGCAGGCGGAGGGCCCGGGACTTAGCTTCCATCCTCGGCTTCTGGGCGCCCTGCTCACCTGCGCCCCACCCCACCCGCTGCTCCGCGTCCCACCCCGAGCAGAGCTGAGCGAGGGGCTTTCCCACGTGACCCATAGCCGGCAGCAAGGTTCCCCCCAAAACAGTCACCCGTGGGGGGGACACAGGTCTCTTCCCTCCTCTCAGGGTCTTTGAAGCAGGAGCTCCCACGTGTCCTTGGGGACCTGCTCGCACACCCCTCACCCTCCAGGGACAGAGACCTGCTCCCCGGCGTCTGCTGCAGGGACGCACGCGGTGCCCGGCTCGGGCCCCCGGGGCAGGAGCGGGGTCTGGGGGGCACGCGGGCCCCCCGTTACGTGGGGAGGGGGCGTGGGGTGACCAGCCGGCCTGGGCTGGGCGGTCCCGGGTGTCACAGGGCTACTCTGAGCATTCAGCCACAGGGTGTGCGTCCCCGGTCGGGGGGCACAGGGAGGCTCGGGGGCGGGGTTGCCATCGCCGGACCTGGAGCCTGAGGACAGAGCCCCCCGCTGAGACCACCCCGAAGGCTGCAGCAGGGCCACCCCCGCGAGTCCCTCTAGAAGCTGCCCTCCTGTGGGTCTCCCACCGCGTGGCTATTTCCCCCCAAATCGGCCCCCACAGGGAACTGGGGGCGCCCCACCTCTCTACCCGCGGACCCCCGGGCGGTGCTGGCCCTGAGCCGGATCCCAGGCGGCTGAGAGAACGGGGTCCCCTTCAGACGCGGCCGGGGGCTCCCCCAGCCTCCATCCCCGTCCCGGGGGCCTGGGCACAGCTGTGTCCTCATGGGAACTCAGGCTCATCCCCACGTTCACGGGCAGACGCCAGCGATGCCGCCCCGCCCGCAGCCGCACCCCGAGGGAGGCGCCTGGCCACGCCCTGCACCCCGGGCACCTCGGGCCGTGGCTGGAGTCCCAGGAGGTCCGGGGGCCCCGCTCCAGCCCCTCGCGTTGTTCCCACGTTGCCCACAAATGAGGGCAGCGGGAGCCGGTCAGGCCCTTTGAACGACACCGGGCAGGTGGCTCCCAGCCGCTCGCCCAGCTCCTGAGTCCCCAGCTTGACCTTCGGGAGCTGGCGGCCAAGAGGGCACTGGGGACAGTCACTGGCGGGTCCCGGCCGAAGCCCACGGGCACGCGCCCCCCACGCCTCCCGGGGACGCTGCCTGCCTGCCACCAGCCCCTCCACCGGCTCATGGCTCTCAGGGCCCCTCGTGTGACAAGCTCACCGCTGTGATGTCACCTGTGAAGCCCGAGCAGCTGTGCCGGCGAAGCGCCTGGCCCTCCCCCTGGGCCTCAGTTTCCTCATCTAAGACGCGGGGCTGCCTGGGCCGCGCCCCCGGCCTCTCTCCAGCGTGGCCCTCGTGAGGGTGCTGGCGCCCGGGGGTCTGGGGGTCCGGCGCTGTGGGCCAGCAGACAAGGACCCTCTAAGGTGCTGCTGAGCTGGCAGCATGGGAACCTCCGAGGCTCAGATGAGGGGAGGCTGCTCCCCACAGCCTCTCGGGGGCCCTGTGCCCGGGTGGGGGGTCCAGAGCAGGAGCCCCAACCCCCCACAGGCCTCGGTCTGGCCCAGATGGGGCGGCCCCGGGCGGCTCCTTGGCCGGACACCCAGAACCCACACCCAGGAAGTGAGTCGCCTGGGAGGGAGTGAGTCTGGGGCTGAGTCAGGTCCTGCGGGGACGGGTGGGGGGGCCCTGACTCGGCAGCTGTGGTCACAGCAGGGACTCAGCCCCTCGTGTCCTGTCGTTACCTGTGACCTGGGAACAGCCATAGCGGCTCCTTCCCACCTGCTGCGGTGACGGTTAGGGTCCTGTGGGCGTGGGGAACCCCAAGACCTTCCCAGCGTTTCAGCAACTCCCACCCAAGGTCAAGTCCGCAGGGGCTGCCTCGGCTGCACCGATGGGGTGCAGGGGGCTCGGGCGGGTGATCTGGGGGTGCTGGGGGGGCCCTCTCGGCGGCTGGGACCCCGAAACCTGAACTCGGGCTTCTTCCTGCTGCTCAGGGGGCGATCGGCAGAGGAGCCGGATCTGGGGGAGATGCTAATTAGTTCTGACAAATTAATAAAGAGCCTAATTCATTCTCCGGGTCTCATTTCCTTTCCTGAGCTGCACTTGTCTGCACCCCCCATCCCCCCTCTGCTGCTGGGGAGACGGAGGGGGAGGTGCTGTGGGGAGGGGGCCCGTCTGAAAGCCAGCGCGGCCGCCACGCTGCCACCCCTCCGGCCGCTGCCCTGGGAAGCCAGCCCCGGATATGAAGACATGAAGCTGTCACACGGCTCCCGATCATCTCCCGTGGTGCCCGCTGGTTCCTGGGCCGATGGTGGCGGGGGTGTGGGGTGCGGGGTGTGGGGTGCGGGGCCCTTCAGTCCCCAGCCCGTCCTGCTCAAGTGAATGAAGCCCGATGGCCACCGGCGGGGGTCCCGGGAGAGGGTGGCACTGGCTTGTCTTTCTGGGGGACAGTGTCTTCGGTCTGTGTGACGATTTCACCTTCAGTCCCCAGCTAAGTCCCGGCCCCTCGGCCCCCCAGGTCACCCCAGAGCGCTGGCTGCAACGCCAGGAAGCCCTCCTGCTGCTGGGTCTCTATACATGTATAGTGCACATGTGCACACGTGATGCATGCGTGCATGTGCACACACATGCGCCTGCATGTGTGTATATGCGCCTGCATGTGTGCGCGCGTGCGCTTTGCTAGTATGCACGCACACGTGTGCTTGCATGTGCGCACACACATGTGTGTGCGCACATGCAGAAACCTGTTTCCTTGTAGATCAAGGGTTGCAGGAAGGTCCCACTGAGAGGGGACAGTTGAGCCCGGAACCAAAGGCAGCCACGCGGCCGTCTGCGGGAAGCGCGGTCCAGGCAGCGGGAGCAGGCGGTGCCCAGGCCGTAAGGCGGGCGTGTGCTGGACAGGAGGGAGCGGGGCCAGGTGAGGGAGGCCGGGCTCTGGGAGCGGACGCAGGACGCACCTCACGGCGGCGACTGGGGAACACACAGCGGGGGTGGGGCGGGGGCTGCTGCCATCGCCTGGGACGGGGAGCCAGGACCTGAGACCCCCGGCCCCCGCCGGCCCTGCAGACCAGCTGTCCTCCCCGTGAGCAGACAATGGCCTCCAGCACAGACCAGAGAGATGCTTGTGCCCCTTCACTTACGGTTGTTTTGGGAAGAAATAGGGCTCCTCTCACCCACCTGCCCGGGCCCCGGTGGCAGGCTTTGTCTGCACACCAAGATCAAATGGCTTTTCACTCTCAGGGGAAGATACCATCTCCCCGAGCAGCTCAGCACCAGCGCGGCCGCCCGCCATCCCCAGATTAAAAGGCAATTAGCCGGCTTTGTCTGCGCAGGGGCACAAGGCCGCCTGGCAACCCCCGCGGAACCGGATCCCTCCACGGGGCACCCAGCACCTCCCGGCCCTGCAGCAGGGGTCCCCCCAGATCGAGGAGCCTGGGATGGGGAACCCCCCCCCCGACGGGCACCATGACATTTTCTCCACACGCTGCCCCCTGGGCGTAAGTGCCCCCCAAACCCCCCAGGAGACTCAGAGCCCACGGCTGTCGAGCTCACTTCAAATGAGCGGCACGGGTTGTCCCATGCGGGTCCCCTAGACCCGTCGGTCCTGTGCGGCCATCTGGGCGAGGTGCCGTGGCCAAGGGGACAATATAGTGGCCGAGGGGACCCTGCAGTGGCCATGGGGACAATATAGTGGCTGAGGGGACCCTGTTGTGGTCGAGGGGACAATATAGTGGCCGAGGTGGACGGCAGAGGAGACAGAACAGGTGTTTTCCTTTTGTCTAGATGCTCATCAGTCTCCCAGGCGGAGGGACATGAGCACAAACAGTCGCTGCCTTTTGTTTGTTTGGCTTTTTAAAGCACGAACTGAAGGTGACAGGCGCTCAGAGCGGGGACGGTTCTGAGGGTGACGGGCTGGCGGCTGAGACCCGAAGAACAAGCAGGAGGCCTCGAGGGAGGCGCAGGGCCGGCGGGATGGGGCTCCCGCCACGTCTGCGGTGGGGACGCGGGCACCTGCTCAGAGGGGCTGCGTGTCACGCCCGCCGGCCCCGCTGCGCCCGGGAGCCACGCGGAAGACGCCCGTCCCAGGGGGTCGCACAGCACAGGGGCCCGTGCACGGGGGAGACGCGGGGCTGGGAGGAGAGGAGACGCAGGCGACTGAGCGGGCGCGGGGCTTCCAGAACGTTCCGTGTGGTGCTGGGGTGTGCGGGTGGCCCTGTGGGGACGCTGGCCTGCGAGAGGGTGACTCACCGCGTGTGAGTGACGCCCATGAAGGAAAAAGAGGCCAAGAAGCAGGTGCCCACGAGGAGGCCTCTGCAAGGCCACAGCACCCCCAAAATGTGGGGGTCCCTGGCTCTGAGCTTCTGAGGCCAAGACCACTGTCCTCCAGCCCCCCGCCTCCCACCCAGGGCTGGCTCTGCTGGGGGTGGGGGTGTGGGCAGGTTCTGGGGACCCCCTCGGGGTGGGCACCCCGCTTCCCCTGCACCCAGGTGGTGTGGCAGCACATGAGCGAGCGGTGACAGGTGACCGGCCACCGGCGCTGACGGCAGGCGGGGCCCCGGCAATGGAGCCGACGTGGTGACTGTGCCGCAGACAGAAACTAGGGCAGAAGATGACAGCGCGGAAGCCCTGGTGTCTGGGTGTCACTCACACCAGGACCCAGGGCCACGCGGCGGCCGCCCCATCCCCCTGCCGGGCTCACGGGTCCCTCACGGGCCACCCTCGGCCCTGGGGCTGGGCCCGGGGCTCCCATCGCGTCCCATGTGGGCTGTGAGGGGCCCTCCTCCCCCCGGGGACCCTGCCCCGGTCACCTGCAGGGTCTGTGGGGACTGGGAGGGGGGCTTGTCTGAGGACAGTGGTCGTGGGGGCCCTGCCTGAAGGAGCGGCCGGGACGCGCGTGGGGTGAGTGGCTGTCTGGGGACCCTGGCAGGCGGTGGCTTTGCTTTCACTCCGGGCTTGTTGGGGGTGAGAAGGGGGCGGTCCGTGCTGGTTCTTCCCAGCATCCCCCAGGCCACTTCCCTCACCATAAACCTTAGTCTCAAGCCACTTGGTTGCCATGGAAACAGGACGGGACAGAACAGATGGCCTCCAGTAGCCAAATTCCAATTAAACGGGCAGAGATGGATGGAAAAAGGGGGCGCGACATGACTGGACCCCAGAGGGCTCCGGCCCCCAACCTACCTGCCCCCCGGCCCTCCCCGGGGTGGGCAGGACCCTCGGGTCACTCACAGCAGCGAGGGGCTGGGCCAGGGCGTTCCTGGGGGGGACTCTCAGGTGGGGAGCACTCACCCCTGTTCCCACCTGTTCAGTCCTCTGGGGGCGGGGGCTGGAGGTGGGCATGGCCCCGGGGACACGTTACAGCTACAGAAACACTGAAATGGAGGCTCCTGCATGCACACGCATGCACCGGGGACACGTGTGGGAACAGGGCTGGTGTGGGGATATGTGCGTGTGACACGCTTACACACACAGAACACGGGGCCACGTGCACAAAGGCCCCGCACGGCTGCCAACCAGAGACACACTCACAGCAGCACAAGGAAGTGCTTGGGAAGCAGAGGGAGTGAGGTTCACGTGCTTAATAAACACTAGGAGTCTGTGCAGTGCCTGAAAGTCACTACAAGCACGCTCTGCGCCCCTGTCCAGAGGTCACGTGTGTGCAGGTGTGGCCTCCCTCAGGCTGCCATGGCCACCACCCTGTGCCACCCTCAGCCCCTCGGTCTCCTTGCCCAGGGGGGCCGGGCCCCTGCAAGGCTGTCCAGCTCCCAGCACCTGGGTGGTCAGCGTCCTCACAGGGCTGTGCGGCCACCAGCTCGCCCCTCAGCGCTGCCTCCTCCCCTCCCCTGACCCCACGGCTCACAAAACCAGCTCCAGGAAGCCCGGTGCCCCCCAACCACGGGGATGGAGCTGCAGCACAGACCCCACCGAGAGCCACACATCCCGCTGGGCAGGCGTCTGGCCGTCAGAGGATGAACGCGGCTGGACAGCCAGACCGCATGGTGAGCGGCCCCGCTCTTGCCTGGCCGGGGGACGTGCCCGGCCGCCCTGGGGCACAACTCGCAGCCTCGGCATGAAGCCTTTGACCTCACTGCTTGGCTGGAGGACTTCCTCCTCACATGTGGCGCCCGGCACAGGAAGCTGCTCCAATACCTGCAGCCTGACTGACCTCCTGCAGAGGGTTACGGGAGAGCTGCCCCTGGGGCCGCCCCTGCGTCCTGCAGGCCGCAGGGGTCAATGGGGCTGGCGTCACTGCTGAGGTCAGTGGCTGGAGACACCCCGGGCTGGTCACGGGTCTGCCCACCAAGGGGGGGAAGGGCCTGGGGCATCCAGAGCTGCTAATCTCCCTTGGAGATTAAACACCAGGCGGCTCTGGAGGCCAGAAGCCAGATGGGAGACGGGTGTTGGGGGAGGAGGGCCCCCCCGGGGTGGGGCAGGGAAGAGCCTAAAAGTATCTCCAGGGTTAGAGGTAAGAGGGGGGGGCTCAAAATTGGGGGGAAAACACCCGTGATTCATTAACCAGCATTCTTAATTATTAACCAGCTACACTCTTAGACGTGAGGCCCAATTTTGGCTCATCTGCCCCCCCTCCCCAGCTGTGGAATCCTGAGCCCCCCCAGGTGGAATCCTGAGCCCCAGCACCCCCAGCTCCCCTCCCCTCTAGCCTGGCCTCTCTCTTTATCGCCTGCTGCGGCTGAATGTCCACCCTCCTCCCAGCCCCGGGGCATCTGCAGAGACAGGGTGACAGGGATTGAGCCCGAGAAGCATCCCTGCTCCTTTGGCCTGAGTCACCAGGAGGCCTCCCCTCCCCACCCCACCCTCAGCTCTTATCTCTCCTGCTCAGCCTGGGGGTGGGGAGGGGAGTGGAGCAAGTCACCGGCTGGGTGACACAGGCTGCGGGGGATGAAGGGGCTGCCCCTGCCTCCAGGCACAGGGACCCCAGGACACCCCCCAGCTGCCCCGAGCCCCCCAAAGCCTCCACGCCCAGACCTCTGCAGTCTCTCCATTCAGGCCCCTTGCGCCTCATCACTGACTGGACTGCTTCATTCCCACAGGCGATAAGTGGCTCCCCCACTGCAATTCATCGCTGATCCCAGGAGAATGGGGCCA
Organism: Craseonycteris thonglongyai; assembly: GCA_004027555.1. Classification (NCBI taxonomy): domain Eukaryota; kingdom Metazoa; phylum Chordata; class Mammalia; order Chiroptera; family Craseonycteridae; genus Craseonycteris; species Craseonycteris thonglongyai. The sequence continues at coordinate 9,313 of PVKE010027401.1, read as the reverse complement.
GGAGGGGTGAGGTGGGGGTGCGGCCCGTGAAGGCAGCCGGCCCCCCCGACGCCTCCTGGGCCCTCAGGTGGCCACGGTGTCTGGAGACACTGGACCAGAATCCCTGCCCACGTTGGAGCAGCACACCTGGGCCTGAGCTCACCTGTACGGGCAAGTGTGTCAGACCCAGCTCAACAGCTAATAGAGAGGAAACTGGGAGCCCGCATCCACCTTTAAAGCCGATTTGAGGGGTCAGGGCCCCAGGGGCGCAGCGCTCGGCTCAGCGCACGCTGGACGGGCTCCCATGGGCACGGTGGGCTCCCTGTTGGTGGAAGTGTGAGCACGGACGCTGAGGACCACCAGCCTGCACACATGCGCTCGGGGGCTTTAAGAAGCGAGTGTCTATTAGGCCCCTTGGCTGCCCAGCCAGTGCTGAGCCCCCAGGACCCTCCAGCTTGTCCCTTCTGTCCTCTCCTACCTCCCCCTGTGGCCGGCTGGGACGGGGCGGGAGAGCTTGATGTTGAAACCTCCTTCAAGGTGAAGGACAATGCAGCCCGCTGCCCCCACCTGCCCTCGGTGTCCACGGAGGCACACACATGTGCACACACACACACAGAAACCGTAACCCCCCCACTGAGCACGCGACCATGTGCACATGCACATACGTGTGCACACAGAAACCGTAAACCCCCCACTGAACATCAGACCATGTGCACACAGAAACCATAAACCCCCCATTGAGCACAAGGCCGTGTGCACATGCACACACACATGTGCACACACAGAAACCGTAACCCCCCACTGAGCAGACCATGTGCACACGCACACACCTGCACATACCCAGCACACGAACCACTTGTGAAGAAAGATAACCCAGCAAAGATAACCATCGCTGCACAAGAGCTACAGGGTGGGAGTGATGCAGAGATGGGGGGCCCACCCCCGGCTCCCTGCAGGGAAGCGGGAGCCAGGGAGCCTGCCCAGCTGTCCCCACAGCGGTGCCTGCGAGGTGGGTGCCAAGGGCTATGGCTGCGCCGTCCCCCACCCCTGCAGGCCCGCTGAGTCCTGGGAGGCCGGGGAGCGGGGAGCAGGGAGCAGGGGCGGCCGAGCTCCCGAAGGCCCATCCATCAGCTGAGCGGGGATAATCAGCGCTTAGCGGCCGGGTCACTGATTACTCTCGGGCACCGTAAACACAGCAGCACGTCTGGGGACGGGCCCAGCAGGAGGGCGGCTGGGTGGCGGGTCAGCGGCCTGGCGGGCGGGGCGGGGCCCATCCATCACGCTGAGCGACGCAATCTAGGCCAATGAGACAGGGCGGCTCGGGGCGGGGGAGGTGGGCAATCGTCCTGAAATAACCGGTGCCCGAGGGCGGCTGCGGCTCCTGCTTCTCCCCAGGAGCTGCCCTGGACGCACAGCCCTGGGGGGAGGCCTGGCCCCGGCGGCGGGGAAGAGGGGTGTGGAGGTGGCTTCCGGCCCGAGTGGCCCCAGGTCCTGGGGCAGCGGGTGCTGGGTGACAAGTCTCAGGTGTGGCCACGCCAGTGACCGGCTGAGCCCTCCTGCCTCCCGTGGCTTCCAAGTGGCTTCTAAGTGGCTCCTGGGTACATTCGGGGCTCAGGAGAGTTCCGGGTGTAGAAGAGTTCCAGGCGTAGGGCTGTTCAGGGCGCAGGACACGTTCCCGGCCACGGACACATTCCGGGTGCAGGACTGTTCCCGGAGCAGGACAGTTCCGGGCCACGTCTGGGCCGCAGAGGTTGCACCGGAGCTCATGCTAATGGAGTGTGGATAATCCAGACCAGCGCAGGGTCCGGGAGGAATTTCTCTCTGGCGTGGAAACCTATCAGATGACGGTTTCGCAGCCCAGTCCCCTTCCTCATGGAGAAGGGGGTTTGTGAGGCCTGTGCCCACGTGCAGTCCTCCGGCTCAGCCACAACACTGGGAGCGGTTCTGCCTGTCCCGCTCCCACGATCCGCTCTCCTAGGACGGCGTGCGACGCCCGTGGCAGCCTCTGTCCCCAGCTCCCATCCTGCGGCCCTCTCGTCCCACAAGACCAGAGCAGACGGCACAGCCGAACACCCCACACCCTGCCCCGTCCCCAGGTGGGGACCCCCCCTTTGCCACCTTTGTTCCAGGTGAGGGATCAAGGTAAGGTGACCAGATTGTAACATGGGTAAAGCGGGACACCATTGACCGGGGGGGAGGGGGTTCTTGATTAAAAATTGGGTCTATCTCCCGCCGTTCCCTAGCTTGTCGTGCATTCTTTCCAAACATCGGGACTTTTTTAAAACGCCACGGGACAAGTTGTTAAAAATCGGGACTGTCCCGCCCAAAGCGGGACGTCTGGTCACCTTAATCAAGAGGCCAGAACCTTCCAGAAGCCTAGGGTGGCCCTGTTGTACGGGCCACCAGGATGTGGGGGCTGCTGGGGGCTGTTCCTGGCAGGCTCCTTGAGAGAAGCCAGGCACCCGCCTCCCATCTGAGTGACATAGGACGGGAGGAGCCCCAAGAGGGGACACCAGAGGCTTTGTGACCGTGACTGTGGGCAAGTTACTACTCGTGGGGCGGGGGTGGGGACGGAAGCCCCTGCCAAGGCTGCCAGCTGGTGAGACTGTGCCCACCGCGAGGGGTGATGCCCTCACCTTCTGAACAGAAATGTGGGCCAAGGTGAAGGCTGAGGATCGGGAGGACGCAGATGTGCGGGGCGGGCGGGTGTGCTGTACGTGGGGCAGGGTGTGCGGAGCGGGCTGAGTGGGCCCGGCTGCCGTGATAGCCTGGGAGGGCCTGAGCCGGGGCAGAACTGAGGGTACAGTGGACAGCGGGACCTGTGTTTCCAACTCCCGAAGCTCGAATTCCAGGACTTTGCAGGGGGTGGGGGTGGGGGCTCCACTTGAGCCCACAGATCAAACCCAAGTGCCCAACAGGACATCCTCGTACCACAGCCACCGGCCTATGTAGCTGCTCGGGCCCCGCCCCCTGCCATGTCCCCACGGAGCCAGCTGCCAGCGGAACAAATGTTCTCTAATGAGATCGGGGCCGAGTGGCCGGCGGGTGTCATTGTCCGTGGCTTCCTAACGAGGCTCCTTAAACTGGGAATGAAACCGGGGCGGGCCCAGCCCACGCCCCTTCCTTCTGCAGCTCTGTGCCCACACCTCAGGGTCCAGGCCCTCGTCCCAGGGGCTGATGCTCAAGCTTCTGGGGAGCTCCCCCATGGCCCCCCAACATGCTGTTGTCCATGCTCCATGCAGACCTGGGCTCTGTGGTCCGCCCTCACCTACGTCCTCAGTTTACCCCCCCCCCGCTCCCCCTGGAGCCCCCGAGCTCCGGCGCACTGGAGGGGGGAAGGTGCTAGTGGGTGAAGTGAATCCCTGCACAAATCTCTCTCTCAGCTACTGGACTGGGGGCCAGGAGGCCCAGCCACCGATCGAATACACGGGCGTGACACCACCAGCAGGTCACCAGCCCTGAGCCACCGTCCTCGTCTGTGACGCGGGCGGCTCGACACCATCCAGGTGGCCGTTCCTGAAACCAGGAGCTGTCAGGGCTGCACGCGATCACGTTGTCACGGGTGTGAGCACTCAGTGGACAGTGGGAGGAGCCGGGGGACCTGGAGCAGCCCCACCTGTGTGGCCCGGCAGGTAGCGTGGTCCCATGGATGCTGGGGGAGGGGCCTGGTGCCCGCCCCGCCCCCAAATGTGGACGTGGGAGGGAGGCACGGGCCTCCCTGCCAACACTCCAGATGGGCAACGGCGCCCGCTGGGCCGCAGCCGGGGGGCAAGGCGGGGGCTGGGCAGACCCCCTGGCCACACGCTGAGGGAGAAAGACCCCACAGCCCTGCTGTGTGCTGCACCCAGCCAGCCCCCCACGCCCCAGGTACACGCAGGTGGCACCACTCAGAGGAAAAGCACTGATGTGCATTCATCACCTGACTGGTGACACGGGAGCCAAGCCCGTGCACCACCGCCGAGCTCATCTCCACAAACCGCTTCTGAACCTGTGTTAACAGAAACCCATGTTTCAGACGCAACCACTGAGGTTCGTGAAGTGGACTCAGCTGGCAAACGGCGGAGCTGAGATCCAAACCCGGCCACCTGGCCCGGCTCTGTGGCTCCCGGTGCCGGGTGACCAGGCTGCAGGGAGAGGGGCCGGGCCCCACGGCCCGGCCTCACCCCCAGGCCCTCTGCTGCCATCTCGGCCGTGTTTGGTCCTGACTGCCTCTTTCATTTGTGGAAAGTGTTGGGGTTCAGACACTCGGCTGGATGTGTTTCCCCCACGTGTCCCCTCCCCGCTCACGCGGCCCCCAGACGCACACGCAGATCCAGGGCTTGAAGGGTTAACCGGGCGCTGCAGGGGCCGAGACGGGCTACAGCCCAGGGCATTCCCTCTGCAAGGTGATCCCGGCTTGGAGCTTAGGTTTCCTCCTGCCCCTGCGACACATCTGCTGTGGGCTGGCGGCGGGGGGAGCCCCTGCCAGCTGGGCGTGGGCACGGGGTGCTGGGCTCCCAGGATGGCTCCCCGCCCTCCTCCCACACGGGCACACACTCCACCCTTCCAGTTGCCCGGAGGGAGTCCGGCACCTTTCCCCTGGGGTGACGTGTGTCCCCCCAAGAAGCAAAGATGCAAGTAAGCAGCTGAAAACCTGTGTCCTGAGGCCTCCCTGCCCCCAGGGACCCCGAGAAGCCTGGGCACACGCCCGGCCCCAGGGGACACCGGGGTCCAGCACGGCCCGCCCTGGAGGGAGGGGCTGAGGGTGCACCCCAGCCCTGCCCTCAGTCGCCCCCTGTGTCCCTGACACAAACACGGCACGGTCTCGGCTCAGAGCCACTCACAGCATCGCAGGCGAAGGGCGGGCCGTTAGGTGGGGACCCAGCCGACACACCGTTAGGGCCCCAGCCCAAGGTGACCCACATACCAGTGCCACACCCCGCGGCCTGTGCATGCACAGTGGCCCGCAGGTAGCCGGCACGGGCACACACAGCCCTGCACACGCGTGTGCACGCCCAGGGTCGGCCCTGAAGGCCGGCCTGCAGGGACCGTGAGGAAGGCGGCAGCCCTGGGGGGCGGTGTGTGTCGTCCTGGCCGGGCACGCGGGCCAACGTTCGAGGCTGAAAAAGCAGCGGCGACCCAGGTGGACACGCAGCCGCCCTCCCGGCCCTCCCCTGGGCCCGGAACGCAGCCATCGGGAGACGTCGGGGTCACACCTCCCTCAGGCAGGGAGACGTCGGGGTCACACCTCCCTCGGGCGATTTCTGTGCCGCACAGTGAACACTCGTCAGAGCACTCGTCAGCGGGGCTCCAAATCGCAGCCGCTGGGCCGGCCTCTGCCCCCGCCCGGCCCACCTGCTCGGCCACCAGCACAGGGGCTGGTCTGGGGGCCCACCTGGCCGCACACAACGGGGTCCCGGGTCCCAGGGGTCAACGAGGTGCATTCACGGTGCAACTGGGCGGCCTCCAAGGGGCCTGATGTCGCATCAGACAAGGGGTCGCCTGTCCCACAAGCACAGGAGCCGAGGCTCAGATACCAGCTGGGGGCCCGGGGGGCTGGGCCCAGGCAGGACGGGGTCCCCTCCACCCTCGATGATCTGGCCTCCAGTCTGACTCAGTCGCTCACCCCAGCACCACCCCTGGGGTTCCCGCTCACACATGCCCCAACCCCAGGCCTGCGGAAGCCGTGCTGCCGGCACAGCCTGCCCGGCAAGCTGCCGCGTGGTCTGCGGGGAGTGGGCCCCGGCCCCTCAGTCTGCCAGTGGGGAAGAGGGGTGCATGGCCCGGGAGAAGGGTGCTGGCTGGGGGAGGGGACTGGCTGGGGGGAGGGGACCTGGCTGGGGGAGGGGACCTGGCTGGGGGAGGGGACTGGCTGGGGGGAGGGGACCTGGCTGGGGGAGGGGACTGGCTGGGGGGAGGGGACCTGGCTGGGGGAGGGGACCCGGCTGGGGGGAGGGGACTGGCTGGCTGCCCTCTGCAGGGTGTGGGGCTGACACCTGGGGTGTGTGTGCCTTTGCCAGACAAAAGCTTTGGGGAAGCCAGTTAGGGAGGGCGTGGTGTGGGTGGGACAGATACTCTGCCCCCTCCCTGGGCCTATCCCCAGTGGGGACATGGTCCCCAAGCCTCGGGGGGCCCCTCAGAGCTACCGGGAGGGCGCTGTGAGGTCTGACAGGCTGCGTGGCCCGGTCTGTGATGCTGAGAACACGCTTCTGCGTCTGCACAACAAGTCAGTGGGAGTCAGGGGCTGTCACACCTCCAGGGGCGCCCCGAGCCCTTCCTCACCCCCACACTCGCCGCCTCGGCCCAGGAGGACCCTGGAGGGAGCAGCGCTCAGGGCACAAGCCCATGAAGCCACAGCCGGTGGCACTTCGGGAGCACCCCGCTGAGCCGCCCCCCATCTGATGTGTGGTCACCCCCCTGCTCCCACGTCCCGAGTGGGGTGGAGCAGGGTCGGCCTCCAGCACCCCAAAGAGGAATCACCCACATGCACCCCAAACCTGGGGGAACAGAGCAACCCAAAGTGGGGAGAAGGCTGAGCTGTACCCCAACCCTTTCCCCTTTGCCTGACCAGGGACTAGGGGAACCCCGGGTGCACCAGGAAGGCAGCCCTGGAGCTCGGGTGTGGGGTGCAGGCAACCCAGAACTGAGGAACCCCCCAAAGGCCCTGTGCCCCCTGCAGACTCCCCCGGATGTCCCGTGTGAGGTGACCACCTGCCGGGGCCGGGGAGGGACCCAGTCAGGACCCTCTGAACGGGGCAGTTCACCTGTGTCCTGAAACGCCCCCCGCCCCCCACACCTAGTAGGACGGGGAACTGGCTTCCTCGAGCGCCTCCTTCCACCAGGGGAGCCCCGGCCGGGACCTGGGGGTGCAGACGTGAACGGGGCCAGGCTCCCGCCTCCCAGGAGTGCACCCCGGCAGCCAGGCTGACTGACCCCCCGAAACACGCTGCCACGCGCGCCTGGGGACCCCGGCCCGCGCCCCGTCTAATCCTCTCGCCCCACGCGGAGCTGGTCTCAGCCCAGGGCCACCACCACGTGCTCCGGCCAGGTCCCCACCCTGCCCCCCGGCCCTTATCTGAGCGGGGGGCGGTCTCAGGTTCCTGGGGCGCAGGGCTGGAGGACCCCCCGACCCCCAGCCGCGTGAAACCAGCCACCGTGGGGGCACAAGGGGTTAAACCCGAGCACCGGGACGCGGTCGGATTTGCCTCCTAAACGCGTTTTCCGGCTCATCCCCCGGCGCCCCCGCGAAAGTGGGTCACGCAGCCACCGGGCTGCGGGCGGGAGCCCCCCAGGCGGGGCGCGGGGTCCCGGGGAGGCAGCGGGGCTCCCCCGGGGCGGCCGTCCGGCCCCCGGAACCGGCACGACGGCGGCTCTGCTGCGCTGATGTGACCCGCGCCGTCCCCACGCGGGGCCCTGAACACGCACGACGCGGGCCCCGGGCTGCGGGACCCAGCTTCCCCGGCCGCGCTCGGTCCCCGCGGGGCGGGCGGCGCGACGCGCTTACCTGGGAGCAGGACCGCGGCCAAGCCGAGCGCGAGTCCCCACCAGCGGCCGGCGGCGCCCGCGGGCCCCACCCGAGCCATCGGGCTCCGGGGCTCCGGCGACAGCGCGCTCCGGGGGCCCCCGGCGGGCCGCGGCGGGTGGGCCGGGCGGGCCCCGCGCCGCCGGCGGCTCAGAGGCTCGGCAGCTGCCCGCCGCGGCGGGCACGGCTCATGCCCCCCGGGGCTGGCCGCGCCGGTGCCCGCCCTCGGCCTCCGCGCACCGCCGGGCTGCAGCGACGGGCGGGCGGCGGGCTCACACCCGGCCGCTCGGCGGCAGCGTGCAGGCGCCCATGGCCGAGGGCGCTCCGGGGCGGCTCCGTGCGAGGGCGGGCGGAGGAGGGAGGAGGGCCGGCCGCTGCGCCGCGCGTCCCCGCCGCCGCCGGGCCCCGCGATCCGCGACAATGCAGAGCCGCCGGCGCCGAGTGCCGCGCTCGCCCCGCGCGCCTCTTCTGGCTCCGCCGGCGCCGGCCGCTCCCCCGCCCGCGCGTGACGTCAGCCGGGGCGGGGCCGGGGCGGGGCCAGCGCCAGCCCCGCCCCGCGCGCCTCCTCTGGCTCCGCCGGCGCCCGCCGCTCCCCCGCCCGCGCGTGACGTCAGCCGGGGCCGGGGCGGGGCCAGCGCCCGCCCCGCCCCGCGCGCCTCCTCTGGCTCCGCCGGCGCCGGCCGCTCCCCCGCCCGCGCGTGACGTCAGCCGGGGGCGGGGCCAGCGCCAGCCCCGCCCCGCGCGCCTCCTCTGGCTCCGCCGGCGCCCGCCGCTCCCCCGCCCGCGCGTGACGTCAGCCGGGGCGGGGCCGGGGCGGAGCCAGCGCAAGCCCCGCCCCGCGCGCCTCTTCTGGCTCCGCCGGCGCCGGCCGCTCCCCCGCCCGCGCGTGACGTCAGCCGGGGCGGGGCCGGGGCGGAGCCAGCGCCAGCCCCGCCCCGCGCACCTCCTCTGGCTCCGCCGGCGCCCGCCGCTCTCCCGCCCGCGCGTGACGTCAGCCGGGGGGCGTGGCCAGCGCCCGCCCCGCCCCGCGCGCCTCCTCTGGCTCCGCCGGCGCCCGCCGCTCCCCCGCTCGCGCGTGACGTCAGCCAGGGCGGGGCCTGTAGGGGGCGGGGCCAGCGCCAGACCCGCCCGGCCCCGCCCCGCGCGCCTCCTCTGACTCCGCGAGCGCCGGCCGTTCCCCCCCGCTCACGCGTGACGTCATCCCGGGGCGGGGCCAGTCAGGGGCGGGGCCAGCGCCAGCCCCGCCCCGCCGCCCGGCCCCGCCCCGCCGCCCCGGCCCGGCCCGGCGTCCGCCCCGCACGGCGCCCCTTCCGGCCGCGGGGGTTCCGCTCCCGCCCGCCGGCCCCGCGCAGCCCGGAGGGCGGGGGACGCGCGCGCCCCGGGCCCCCGAATGGGCTGCGACGCGGCCCTGCGTGCACGGGCCGGGCGGCTCCCCGCGCCCCAGCCGGTCCCCGCGCCACCTCCGGGTGCGGGGGGCTTCCCGCCCCAGCTCGGCCTCCGGACCGGCCTCCACGCCCGGGAAGGCGGACACGCGGGGAGTCCCAGCGCCCAGAACCGCGCGGCCCCGGACGCCGGGCTCGAAGCTGCCCCGCGGGCAGGAGCGGAGGGCGAGGCCTGAGCCCACGTCAGCCCGTCCCCTGAGCGGGGCGGGAGGCCGGGCCAGCCGGGCACCACGTGCCCCCATGTACCCCCGTGTCCCCCCACGTCCCCCCATGTGTCCCCACATCCCCCCATGTGCCCCCGTGTCCCCCCATGTGTCCCCACGTACCCCCACGTACCCTCATGTGCCCCCACGTACCCCTGTGTGCCCCATGTCCCCCACGTACCCCCATG
>PVKE010027400.1:0-21621 GCA_004027555.1 Craseonycteris thonglongyai | reverse complement strand
AAAAAAAAGGTCAGAACGGATTAACCGGATTTACATTGAACCCTATGGGAAACTGTGCCTCGGTTCACGACCAATTCAGTTCGCGACCAGAGTCAGTTCACGAATTAAGTTTGTGAACCGAGGTACCACTGTAAAAGCCTTTTCTGAGGCTCCATTAACCTGGTTAATATAGTTACCCCTCTGGTAATTTTCTGGGACCCAACCCAACCCAACCCAACTTGTGCACTGACCCAAACTGATTCCAGTAGATTTTTTGTTTGTTTGTTTGTTTTTTGTTTGTTTTCATATACACTGCCTATCTTGGCTCATTCTGTGAATTTTCCCAAAATTTCTTAAAGGTTCACAAACTTCAAACAAGTTGCATCTGATCTCTAAAGGCCTTTTAACTCTTGCTAAGAAGCCTCAAGTTATTTATTACCAGCAGGTGACCTTGGATTAGAGCTTAGCCTCTCCTAAACACCTCCAAACCCAGAAAAAGTGACAACCATATGCATATGAGTCACTTTACAACTCATACTGAGTGGTTCTGGGAAGAACAGAGGCAGCAAAGGAACTTGGCCTCCACCAGAGCCTCTCCCAAAAGGCCCCAGAAGAAAAACACCTGAAGGCCAGCTTCAGACCACACAAAGGCACTATACAACACTCTCCACAAACAACACACTTGAAAAGCAGACTGGGCAGGCAGCAGAGCCCTGCTAAAGCAAATCCTGCTCCATATGGTCAGCTCCTAAACAACAGTTCCTCTTCTGTAGTCATGGCCTGTCCTCATAACCAGTCAGCCTGAGGGTTAGTCCCTCCAATAGCAACCAATGCTCAAGTACAATGAGAGGACAAACACACACACACACACACACACACACACATACACACACAAGGTACACACCTGCAGCACTTCTCTAAGTTGACCAGGCAGACCGTGCCATTGGGCCCCATCCGACATGTACTATACAAGGTCACTCTATTGAGACCAGGAGACATAGCAGCTTTACCAAATATATATAAACAAAAACAAGCAGGCAACCTAATGAAAAGAAAAATAAATTCCAAATGAAAGACTAGAACAACGCTACAGAAAACAAATGAAACAAAATGGAATCAGGCAATTGACAAGATAAAGAATACAAACATTCGTTATGAGGATGCTCAATGATCTCAGGGAGAACTCCAACAAAAAGACAGAAAACACTAAAATTAAGATAAAACATATAAAATAAGAACAAGTCAGAAATAAAGAATGTAATAACTAAAACAAAGTATACACAAATAAATATCAACAGTAGATTATATAAAGCAAAGAATTTAAAAAAAGGAAAGATAGTTTAAGGGGCCTCTGGGACAACATAAATCATACCAATATTCACATAAGGGTACCAGAAGGAGAAGAAAGAGAGTAACATATTGAAAACCAATTTCAGAAAATAATGATAGAAATATCTCTGGGGAGAAGCCAGGATGGTTCAGTGGGTAAGCGCTCACTTTGCAGCACCAAGGACTGGGGATCGAATCCCAGCCCCGGCCCGTGCAAAACCATGTGCTGAACTGGGAGCTCACCCAGTTCAGTTCTCTCTGTGTCTCTGTATCTCTCTCTCTCTCTCTCTCTCTCTCTCGTCAAAAATAAAAATAAATAAATAATATATTTAAAAAAAGAAATGTCTCTGACCTGATGAAGAAAATAGACATTACAAGCCTAGAAATCTTAGATAATCGCCCCAAAAGATAAACCCAAAGAGGCCTACACCAAGACACATCATAATTAAAATGCCAATGGTTAAACACAGTGAGAGAATCTTAAAGGTAGCAAGAGAAAAGCTGTAGTTACCTACAAGAAAACCTTCATAAGACTATCAGTAGATTTCTCGACAAAAATTTTTCAGGCAAAAAGGGATTTGCACAAAATATTCAACACAATAATAAGCAAGACCTACAACCAAGATTACTCTACTCAGCAAAGCTATAATTTAGAATTTAAGACAGATAAAGGGCTTTGCAGATAAGAAAAAACTAAATGACTTCATCAGTACTACAATAGTTTTATAAGAAATGTTAGAGCAACTTCTTTAAGAAAATGAAGAAGGAAAGAAAAAGGTAAATATGAGTAATACAATAGCAATAACTGCATATCTGTCAACAATTACTTCCAGTGTAAATGGATTAAATACTCCAATCAAAGGAGAGAATAGTTGAATAAGAAAACAAGACTCTTATATATGCTGCCTATAAAATAGTCACTTCAGATTGAAAGACACCCATAGGCTGAAAGTAATGGAATGAACAAAGATATTTTACAAAAATAGAAATTTTAAAAAGCTGATGTAGCACTACTTATGACAGACAAAATAGACTTTAAAACATAGGTTACAACACGAGAAAAAGAAAAACCCAGTAATTATAATTTTGGGTTTTTATCCAAAAATACCCAAAACACTACTTTGAAGAGGAATGGGCAGCCACATGCTTATTGCAGCATTGTTTACAATAGCCAAGATATGGAAGCAACCTTGCTGTTTATCAATGAATGAACAGATAAAGAAAAACTGATGCATATATACAATGAACTACTATTCAATCATTAAAAAAAAAAGAATAAAATCTTGCTAAATGCAACAACATAGGTAGACATAGAGGCTATTGTGTTGAGTGTAGAAAGTCATGCAGAGAAAGACAAATAAAGACAAATATCATGACTTAACTTTTATGTGGACTCTTAAGAACATAATAAATAAACAAACAAAACAAAAACAAATTCATAGATACAGAAAACATTTTGATTATTGCCAGCAGGAAGAGAGGTTGTGGAGGATGGGTGAAAAAGATCCAGAAATTATGAAGTACAATGTGGTATTATAAAATAGTCATTTGGGTATAAAGTAAAGCATAAGGAATATAATGATTAATATGAGAATAACTGTATGGCAAGCTTGTACTTATAAGCTTGTAATAGCTATGTATGGCATGCAGACCAGGACATCCTCAAATATGGACCAACACAAACTAACAAATTTTCCCCAAACATGAAATTTTTCTGCAATCCTCATCCTAGCTCATCAGCCAATACCAGTGTCATTGCACTCCACATGCGGCCCAAGACAACTCCTCCTCTTCCATTGCAACCCAGAGAAGCCAAGTTTGGATACCTCTGATGTATGTATTATGTCAGGTGGGTACTAGATTTACTGAGGTGATTACCTCATAAGCTATATAAACGTCTAATTGCTATGTAGTACATCTGAAAATAATATACTATTGTATGTCAACTACAATTAAGAAATAAAACAAATATTTTAAAATATTAAATATGAAGGTCTTGAATCCATATGGATACAGCCTATAGTTCAGTGGCTACCTGAGGGTAAGGGGGTAAGGGGTGTGGGGAAAGGGTGTTGCGAATCGGAGATGCAGAGACGACCCTGGCACCAGGAATGTCTTGAAAAATCAAGCTGAGCAGAGGGCTAGAGCTCTTCACAGCATCTAGCCAAGAACTCTCCTCACTGCTGGTTTTTATTGCTTTACATTGATAGGATAACAATCATCAAATGAAGAATAGGGAAGAGATTAAGAGACATTGTAGGTTAAGTACAGGGTGGGTTATTCATTAGCATAAGCAGATATGTTAACAGGAACAAGCAGACCCTTCCCATACATATCCTTTTAACCCCAGACCTAGTAATCAATCAACTGGTCTGACCAGAATGTGAAGCTACATGTACATATTCTTTTCTGTATCTAATCACAAAGGGAAGTGAAGGGGAGGCTGAGGCCTTGCCCCCAGGCCCCCCAGAAACCTTTCCCTAACAGAAGGGAGCATCAATTACATGGCAATGAAAGGAAAACTGATTCTGGGTACTGGCCACACAATGAAACACATAGACAATGTAATGTAGAATTGCACAACAAGAACTTATCTAATTTTTACCAACCAATGTTACCCCAATAAATTTAACCGTAAAAAAGACATTAAAAAAAAGGTTAAATAACTTTTCCAAGGGCACTCAATAGGCAAATAGTGACGTTTAGATAAAAACGAGGTCTATCCTCAAGTAAATGTGTCTATTTACTCTATTAGCATGTGGATATTTGCTTCTTTATTATTGAATAACAAACAGAAAGCCCGTATTTTTTAGCTTTCTGAATAAACATATTATTCATCTGTGAGTTCCTTATTGTGTGTGGGCATACACAGTTTTTTCTTTACATTGTCTAATGTGTCCTTTCTTCCACTTCTCTTCTACATCTAGAAGCTTTACTAAGAAGACATTCTATTTATCTTTTTAAAAAACAGGAGCTTATATTCACTCAAATTATGATTATTTCTTATTGAAATAAGATACTAGCATAACTTTTAAAGAGAAAAATTTTCTGTACACAGACATCTAGCCTCTCTAAATCAGAACATTTTTAATGAAGACCAATTTTTTATTTTTTGTTAGATTTGTGAAATTGCACTACCCTTTATAGTCCTTTGCTTTCTTAATTTTTACTATACCAGCTTCCCACATCACCCTCAAAAGCATAGCTTATTAATAACTAATGGTTTTACAGTTATTCTTAGTTTTATTTAACTTTCTAAAGTGTAAGGTGACCAGATTTTAACATTGGTAAAGTGGGACACCATTGACCGGGGGGAAGGGGTTCTTGATTAAAAATTTGGTCTATCTCCCGCCGTTCCCTAGCTTGTCGTGCATTCTTTCCAAAAATCGGGACATTTTTAAAACGACGCGGGACACAGGACAAATCTTTAAAAATCAGGACTGTCCTGCCAAAAGCGGGACGTCTGGTCACCTTACTAAAGTGTAATTTGTTAGTAATAAATATAATTGAGTTTCCTAGGACAGATAATTTAGAACATAATTTTCCAATTTTGTTAAAATTATAATTATACCACACATATGGATTTATAGCACATTGAAAGATTATAAAGAAATCAATCATTTATCTAATATCAAGTACAATTAGTTTTAGAAATGATTAGTTCTATAATTTTTTCTGACTGAATCAGATACTTTACTTGATCTTCTCGCATTCTCTTTCTTTGAGTGTACTATGGCAATAGTACATACAACCAAAAACATTAGGTAGTCAGAAAGGCCTGGATTCAAGCAAAAAACCTTTCTAATTAGTAATTGTATGTGCAAATTAATTAACCTCTCTGATCTTTGAATTCCTACCGTAATCTATAAAATGCAGATAATATTACATATATATTTAGAGTATCAAATGAGATATTATATATAAAAATCCTAATATAATTTGTAAAAGGAGGTGATTAAAACCATTAGCCTCAATACAGATTTAAGTAGAACACAATTTGAATCTGCAAGAAAATTCTTGGAGATAATCTTATTCAATCAAATTATATAATAGATGAGGTAATTAAGGCCCAAAGAGGTGAAATGATTTGCCCAAAGTTACAACAAACTGAGGCAGAGCAGAGGCTAAATCTTATTTGTTTGTTTGCTTTTTTGTTTTTGAACTGAACTGGGGGCCTCACCGCGTTTGGGAAGCACACCCCAGTTCAGCATGTGGGTCCGCCAGGGCCAGAGCCGGGATTCCATCCTCGGTCCTCGGGGCTTCAAAGTGAGCGCTTAACCCGCTGAGCCATCCCGGATTTCCCAGAGGCTAAATCTTATATCACCTTATTTTAGTTTAGTTATTACCCAATATTTCACACCATTTGAACCAGAGGACAAACTGTTTTAAATTTTATGCAAAAGCATTTGTGTAAAATATTTTACATCACTCAGAAAAGTAAAGAATTAAAACAAAATAGTATGATGAAAGAACACTACAATTGAAATCAACTATAGCATCATGTTGATAAAAAGAAAACTTGGTTTTGAAATCTACTTAACTGTCCTAGATCATAAGAGCATAGCTTTCAGAAAGTAAAATAAGAATAAGAGAAAAAAATGTAAAAAAAAAAAAATTTTTTTTTTAATTAAATAAATCTACTTAACTTTGCCTGCTTCTGTGATAATAGAAAAATATAGTCTTTAAAATGGTAGAATGAGGACATTTGAAATATAATTTTTAATATCTAGATATATAATAGATAAAAAAGACAAGGTAGATTTAAGTAAAAACTCATCACAATAATAATAGCTACATTGTATTAAAAATAGTTCTGATAGCAATAATAATACTAGCAAGCATATATTATTCAAAAATTATGATAAATTGATTCATGTATAATAATTTATGTATAATTTTTATAAATACTTTGTAGTCTTTCAGTAGATTCAAATACAGAAAAATGTAACAAAGAACTTTACAAATTAAATACCCAGATGCAATTATCTGACTCTGAAGCCCATCATTCTCCTATCTAACAATCTTTGCTGCCAAATAAATGAGAAATGTCACCTCCACAATTCCTAACCTGTGAATGAATAGAGAAGCAATATTATAATACCACTTTTGTTTTTTTTTTTCGTTTGTTTGGTTTTGTTTTAAGATTTATTTTATTGTTTTGGACCGAGACAGAGAGAAAGAGAGAAAGGTAAGGCTTAGCCCAGAGCAGTCACCACAGCTGTAGGTCATCAGTTTTGTTGCACACAAGTGAGCAGGGGCCATGCTAGGCAGAAACTGGGCTGGGAGCCTCTGGCATGGGAGGCACGCTCCCTTGAGCCAGGGGCTGAACCGGAGAACGGGGAAGCACACTCCATTTCAGCATATGGATCCGCACGGGCTGGGGCTGGAACTCAACCCTTAGTGCTCAGGTCTGCAAAGGGAGCTCTCAACCTGCTGAGGCATCCTGTCTTCCCTCACTTTTGTTTTTTAATACTGATCATCTTTTTGTTGCCTAGGCATTTCTCTTACTTTTTATTCATTCAGCAATAGCCACTATCCCATAGAAGGGGCAATAGAGCATAACTGGAAAAAAAAAATACTACATTTTTATTTATGTCCAAAACTCTCAGTTTATGTTAAAAGACAAAAATATGAAATATTTGTTGGTTTTCCTAACCTTTTCTAGCAACTGTACTTCATACTAAATAAGATTCTTTGAAGAGAAGAAAAGTGTTAAGTCAGTCACAAGAAATGTGAATGTAGTTGAAGTCCATATATCCTGATCCTCACTCCAAATTAAGATCTAATCTGAAATTTTTTTTAATTTATAAATGTTTATGAGGGAATAGAGAACCTTTGCCTAGCTTCATGTGTAAAGAACAACAAAATATAATGTCATGTAGAAAAGTTCTGTGTGTGGCATATGCTACTGAAATTCCAGGGAGGTAACTAGTATCAGAAGTATTAACTCTGACATCCATTATTTGCATTATATAAAAGCAGAGACATCATGTGAGTCACTAGGAAGGGAAGAAAGCCTGATTAAAGCTGTAAGCCTCTGAAGCTTCCTGTTGAGTGGCATGGAGCAAGTAAAATTTTCACATGCATTCTGTGAATTCCAGACATGAATTAGTTTATACTTCAAATGATGTATAAGATCCAATAGCAACTTATAAAATTTGTCATTTACTATATTATTTTTCTGTCAGTATGCAGAATTACATTCAGTTTTATAAAAATAAAGAAAATTTTCTGCCGTGGGATAAATTCACTTGTAACTTTGAAGACACGTATTAATAAATAATAAAATTTGGGGATACCTGGATGGCTCAGCAGGTTGAGCATTCATCTTGCAGCTCTGGGGTCCAAGGATTGAGTCCTGAACCCGGCCTGTGTGGTCTCATGTGCTGAGCTGGGGTATGCCCTCAATTTGGTTCTCACCAGGGGGAAACCTCCTATGTGGGAGGTCTCTGGTTTGGTTTATGCCCTGGGAGTGCTTTTCATGTAGTGGGAGGCCCCCAGCTCATGGAAGCATGCCCCTGGCCAGTTTCTGCCCTGCACAGCCCTGCACTCACATGCTGAGTGGAACTATGTAGAAAACTAATGACATGCAGCTATGGAGACTGCTCTGGGCCTTCCCCATTCTCTGTGTCTCTCTCTTTCTCTCAGTCAGAAAGCAATAAGATAAAAATCTTTAATAAATAATGAAATTAAAGAACTATATTTCAAATATAACAACCTAGGAGAGATTTTTTTTAGCATGTAACTGTTTTAATTGGCCATTCTTTTCCATTTTTAAAAAGCTGAGTTATCTTCACACTGGACCTCATTTGTAATTAAAAAAAAAAAGAATAGAATAGATAAATCATAGGAAAATTAGTACTATAAGAAAATCAAGGTTCACATGTTTTTCTTATATGTGAAATATTAAACATGTCTTGCTTGCAATCTTTGCCACTATAATATTATAATTAAACAATAAAGCCAAAGTTCTTATTTTATTGCTAAAACAACTACCGGGTAATCAATATTCACTTTCATCCTCTGATAGTTGCCACCAAGATAATATTGCAAATGAGCCACAGAGATGTAATAATCCATTCGTAATGATGTATTTATTTAAAGAAAGTTCCTGAAGCTTTTAATTTCCTTAAGTGATGGTATAAATTATCACCATTATCAACAAAGTTCTCCATGTAGTAAAGAGCATTCGCTTTAATATCCTGTGTTATATGTATTATTGTATGAACATTTGAGAAAGAATTGTGAGAGTATAGAACTACTCCTAGCCACTCTCTCTGTAACTAATTTTATTGAGGAAGTTTAATTTCATTTCTAAGTTGAGAAAGCATGTGTTATAATGAGCCTGATAATACTGAAGTCTGACAATTAAGTTAAAAAACTTGCCACTGTGCACTTACATTGGCAGCACTGTATGAACAACTCAGTAAGGTTTCATAAACTTGATATATAAGTGTCTCGTGGCTATGTTTGTGTTGATGTGTGGCGATGTCTGGCTGAATGGTCTTCATTATTGTTGTTGTGTGTTTTTGTGTGCCATCATAAGAATGTCGGGCTTTAAGTAGAGCAACAAATAAACATAAATTTCTTGTTAAGTTTGGCAAGAGTGGAAGTGAAATCTGGATTCTGTTAGTACAAGTTTATGGAAATAATGTCATGAAGAAAATGGCAGTATAAAAATAGATTAAACGGGGAAGCTGGGATGGCTCAGTGGATTAAGCGCTCACTTTGCAGCGCTGGGGACCGAGGATCAGATCCCAGCCCCGGCCTATGCGGACCCATATGCTGAGCTGGGGAGTTCCCCCAGTTCAGTTCTCTCTTTGTCTCTGTATCTCTCTCTCTCTCTGTCAAAAACAATAAAAAAATAATAATAATAAAAAAATTAAAAAATGGACTAAACATATTTCCAAGGGGAGAAAAAGTGTCACTGATGAAGAGAAATCAGGGCAGCCAGTAATGAGCAGAGCTTATGAAAACATTGCAAAAAGTCATCAGATTGTGTGTGAAAATTGTCGGCTGAAGGTGAAAAGCATAGCAGTCCAAGTAAATGTCGAAAGAGAAATAGTTAGGAAAACCTTCACTAAAAATCTTGGCATGATAAAGGTATGTGCAAAAATGGTTCCAAAGGAGCTCACTGATGTACATAAACAGGGAAGACTTGAAGCTTGCCAAGACCTTTTGAAGAGGCAAGACAACATTTTGGGCTGTGTTATCACTGGTGGTGAAACATACATGTACCAATACAACACTGAAACAAGGCATCAGAGTGCACAATGGAAGTCAACCAGTTCTCCATGACCAAAAAAGTTCTGTCAGTCCAAATAAAGAGTTAAATGATGTTACTAACCTTTTTCGATATCAGAGAGATATTTTATTATAAATTTGTACCAACTGGATGGTCAAACAAGTTGACTATTTGGAAATGCCTAAAAGGCTGCATGAAAACAACCTGAACTTTTTGCCAGCAACATCATGATAATGCAGCAACTCACAGGGCACTGTCTGTCTATAAGGGAGCTTTACCTAATAAACAAATCACTGTATTGGAACACCCTCCCTATTCACCTGATCTGGCTACCAATGACTTTCTTCTTTACCCAACGACTAAGGAAATATTTAAAGGAAGACATTCTGATGACATTCAGGGCATCAAGGGTAATATGATGATGGTTCTGGTGGCCACTTCAGAAAAGAGTTACAAAATTGCTCTGAAAGGTGGGCTGGCATCAGTGCATAGCTTTCTGATGGGTCCGGCCCATCGTTCACAAACAGCCTGAAAGGGGGAGTGAGGATTAAAAGACAGACAAACACAAAGATGGAATTGGAAGGTCTGCAAAATACAACTGCAGCCCCGAGTTCATTAGAGCATCAGCTTTTACACATTTCTCCAAGGGGAAGTAAACTAACATCCTTAGTAACCTAAGGTACACACTCAAGCAACAACTGACTTTCCTACTCACTTGCACAAAGAAGCAGTTACTCATAAATCACATATTTCAGCACTTGACCTTTACTGTTGATTTCAGTTCCTTTGGAAACAAGTGCATTTGCTTTTTACCAAACTGTCTACCTTGCCATTGACTCTTTGGGGAAAATGCCAAGAGAAAGAGGAACACCTTGTGCTTCCTCGTCCGTTCACATGGAGCTAGCTCATGGCAACCATAAGAAACACCTTGTGTCTCTATCGCAGGTTTTGCCCAAACCTGATTTATCTCTCTATTCATGACTACATGAGGAAAAACATGTTGATCCCAAACCTTTCAACCAGTTAATAGGGAATAAGCAGGAGACAGGAAACCAGCTCACTTGTCAGGTTCCCAAACCCGGTCAAGCCTGGGTCAAGGGGTAGAAAAACACCATTTGCTTTCTACCTTCCCAGGCCTCCTGGGCTGTCCCCCACAGCTTTCCAAGGGGAGTACTTTGAAAGTGACTGTAGTGATATTCAGCAATGAGGTACATAACAGTTTTACTAGGATGAGTTTGCAAACCTAACTGTCAGATCTTGAATGAGTCCTGTCAAACTGATTTATTAGTGATTTTTGTGTTTTGGTCTCTCTCTGAAATATTAATAAATAGACATCTTATTATCAATGCCATGCAACTTACTAAAATTATATGTGTAAAGAGTTTAAGTGTTATGCTTGAAAAGTTTATTTATAGCAGAAAGACAGAAACAGACCACTAGAGAAAACACAAACAAAAAATCTTTTAGCACTTTTACTCCTAAGAGAGAAATATTTTTGCATACCTTAGTTTAAAAAAGAAGTTGTGGTAAATTTATATAATGTACTACTACTCAGCAATAAGAAAAGCTAAAATATAGCAATTTCTGACAACATGGATTGACCTTGAAAACACCTTATTAAGTGAAATAAGTCAGAATGAAAGAATCAAGAAACATATGACCTTACTTACAGGTGGAATATAAAACTGAAAGAAACAAAGAAACAAAGACTCATTGACACAGTCAACAGTTTAGTGGTTACCTCAGGGTAAGGGAGGAGGTGGGTGGGATAGATGGGTGGTGGGGGAGTAGGGAGAGTGAATCAAACATCCAGTGATGGAAAGTGAGCTGATTCTGGGTAGTGAGCATATATAGACAATGTAATGTAGAATTGTACACCTGAAAACAATGTAATTGGTATCAATCAATGTCACCTCAATAAATTTAACAATATAAATTAATTAAAACATTATGTAATATGCCATAATTAAAGTAGATCACACAAAGTATATTGTATGTAAAATTACACTTACTTTTCAAGTGTAAAATTATACATATATTTTTCTCAGAAAAAAAGATGGCTGCTATATTGATAATTTCTTTAAAACATTTGTTAAGTACCAAATTCATGTCAGATACTTCAATTTAGCAATGAAAAATAGTTGGTAACTGATGCTGTTCACCTCCTTCCAGTCCTTTGTCATTTTATAGGACTCTACTGCGGGCTGAATTGAGTGTCTTCAAAATTCATGCCCAATATTTCAGAATGTGACTATATTTGGAGATATGATCTTTAGAGAGGTAATTAAGGTAAAATGAGGTCAATAGGTAAATCCTAATCTAATAAGATTGGTGTTCTTGAAAGAAGTGATGAGTGAGACACATATACATACAGAGGTACATGGATAAAATATCCATGTATGAGCCAAGGAGAGAGTTCTCATAAGATGCCAACCCTACTGACACCTTGATCTTGGGCTTCCCTCCTGGAAAACCATAGAAAAATTTATTTTTGTTGTTTATGCCACCGAATCTAGGCCACTTTGTGATGGTAACCCTAGCAAACAGATTCAAGCCCTTTGAACAGGGAGTATTAAATTGCTAATCTGTCAATCACGTTTTTTTCTTGCCACAGTGGCAGTATTCCAGTATGCCAGGAGTACTGTCAGTATTCCAAGTAATGGCTTGTGTCTTTAGTCTTGGTTCCAGGGGCAGTATGATGCAGAATACAGTACAAAGCAGTGTCTCACAATGGGATGAGCAAAAAATAAACAATTTTTCTTAAAACCACAGTGACTTGAAGGGTATTTGTACATAGCTTAGTCTATGTACAAATAGTCCACAGTGTACTGCAACTATTACACCTCTGTGCTCAGAGATTATTAAAACCAGAAATTTTTTTAATTGAATAAAAACATTTATAATAAGGCTATAAATAAGTACCTTATATTTGCATAGTAAAACTATTTTTGTATAAATATATATTCATTTTATATCCCAGAAATTTCAGACACAGAAAGAGTGAAATATTTTAGTAGCTTATTTTTTTATGCTGCTGAGAAATTAGTTCTCAGAGAACTGATTTAGATGTTTAAACTACATTAGTAGAACATGATAAAATAAGGATCAGAATCCATATTTTTCAATAAGTTTCTTTAAATATTTTTATTATATTTTTATATCTCTGTAATAAGTTCTGTTTACAAGGGAAGCTTCATTTAAGGTAAGCAACAACAAAAATGTATACTTCATTATTATGGATATGTCCGTTTTTCAAATGCTATAAAGTTCTATATTTTAATTTGCTTATTATAGTATAATAGAGCAATTAAAACATCAGCTATTGAATTTCAACTTCTAAACAAATCATACATGTTTATTATTTAATTGTTTTTAATATGATTTATCTAAACAAAAAAAATAATATCTGTATGAACAGTTCATCTTTGTTCTACACTAAGACTCACATGACTCCTAGTAGCATTGGACTGCTTAATAAGCTGAGTTTTAATTAATTTAATTTGTTAAAGATTTACTAAGTGTTTAGATGTTTTCTGTTTCACAGAAAACAACATGAAAACTGGGCCTGTGAAAAGCTAACTCATTAAGATAAATTATAAGACTCTTTGTGATTCTAAGTATGAAGCAGATATTTAATGACTGAAGATATGATTATTTTTCATAATATAAAATGAATCAAAGGATAAATATTTCAAAGGGCATTTATAAAAATAGAAAAACTACATGTTCACACTTAGAGTAATCACCTTGATTAAAATTATAGTTTAAAACAGATTGAGCTAAAGTGAAGATTTTAATAATGAATTTCACCTTGTCTTGGAAAAGCCTAAATTAAAGATGAAAATCATTTCATTATCTAGGCCATACCCTGGGAAACCAGCAAGAATGTTCTTTACAATTTAATATCTTTGATTCTGTGTTGTCTAATTCCATATGCTTCTGGCAGTAGGATTTCCATAATGTCATTTCCAAAAGGCAATGTTGGCACAGTCAATCTTACTATCTGAAAAATGTTGAAGATATTCTAAGTACTTTTCTCATTCTGTTAATTATATATCTTAGACAATTTCTCTTTTAGAGCCATATAGTAAATGAAATAATATTAATAACAAAAGACCATGCTTTTTGTTAATACACTAGTGAAATATTATTAACAAGTACCAACACCATCAGCATCGTTCCCTAAATCTGTCATCAGAGTTTAAGATAAATTTACTCTTGTAAATTATCTTAATTCCATTTAATTAAGATTTGGTTGCAAGTAATGGAACAAGTAACTCACAATATTTTTGAATTACACTCAATCCATAACTAATATATAATTTTAACTTTGGCAATAAAATTATATAAATCAGCATTTAAAAATGATAGTTCATGGACTATCTCCACTCCAGCATACATGTTTTGTACATTATTTCAGTGTTTCTTTTCTTATATTAGCAGCATTAAAAATTGGGAGACTTTGCATAAAAATTGGTTTTATGACTTCTATCAAAATATGAAAACAAAAAGGAAAGCAGAGAAAAAGAAGGAAAAATGGGAGAGGGTAAAGGGAGAGGAGATGGAATGAAAGAAAAGAAACAATAAGAACAAGAGAGAAGACTGAGAGGTTGAAGATAGAAGAGAAGAGGGGACAGAGAACAGGAGAAGAGAAAAGAGCAGCAGAGAAGAGAATACTTGGATCTCTGAGACGTTTTCTCTTGAAAATAATGGTTTCTTCTGAGAATCAGGTGTTTTTGTTTGTTTGCTTATTTGTTTATTTCAGGTAATGCTACTGTTTACATTTGCTATAATCCTCTTTAACACCTAGCACACTGTACTTTTTTTGTTTTTTAAAGATTTATTTTTATTGTTTTTTACAGAGAGACAGACAGACAGAGAGAGAATGGGGAGGGCCCAGAGCAGTCTCCATAGTTGACAACATTAGTTTTTCATATAGCAGGGATTCCCAACACTGTGCCCGCGCACGCCATGGCACCTGTGGCCTGATTTGTGTGCGCCCGCCATTATTTGACTGCATCAGAAGTTTTCATAAACACTAAGTAAAACTATAATTCATTTTTATACATTTGTTAGAATATTAAAATATTGTTTGAGTATCTACACAGGTTTATTATATTCGTTGCTATGTTTGCGATATCGTGTGTATAAGTTTTTCCCTAGCTTTCGCCTTTGTACATGTCACATCTTGTTTAGCCGCTGCACTCTTTAAACTCTCCTCCACCCAACCGGGAGACGCGAAGTTGCCATTTTGATTGTGGTTGCTGGACTGATCGGGTCGTGACGGTTAGCTAGGATCACAGTGTTTTGATATATTTGATTTTAAATGAACTCAAAGCGAGGTAGGTAATCTATTATTATGGTGGCAATTTGATATGATATTGTAGTTCTATAACTATTTTTATTTTTATTTTTTTAGTCCTAAAATGAGTGGACCAAATAAGAGAAAACGAACCTATAACTTTAACACAGACTGGGAGGAATCATATTGTTCCATTAATTGAAAAGGTAAATGCGTTTGCCTGTTGTGTGGCAGTAGTATTGCAGTGCCGAAAAAACATAATGTTGAACGTCACTTTCAGACAAGTCATACCACTTTTGATACGAATTATCCACTTAAATCTGAAGTAAGAAAGAAAAGAATAAATCAACTAAAATGAAGTTGAACTACTCAACAGACTGTTTTCACTAGACATGTGGAAAAATCTAAAAAGGCAACCATTGCTTCTTTCAAAATTTCTCACATGCTCGCAAAGAAGAAAAAACCTTTCCAGGATGGTGAATCGTTAAAAGAAGCATTTCTGACTGCTGCCGATTGTTTGTTTGAGGAATATTCTAACAAGCGTGAGATTATGTCGGCGATACAAGACCTACAGTTGTCAAATAACACAGTCACAAGAAGAATGCACGCAACTTCAAAAGACTTGCAAACTCAGTGAAAGACTGACTTGGAAATATGTGACTGCTTCTCTCTGCAATCTGACGAGTCAACAGATATATCAGACACTGCACAGTTAGCAGTTATGATGAAAATGGTATTTAGTAACTTCACAGTAAAAGAGAAGCTGTTGCAAATATTACCAATGAAAGGACAGAAGAGAGGTGAGGATATTTATAAAACTTTCAGAACATACACCAGGTCGATCAACATGCCTTTGCATAAGTTGTCTGCGATAACTACTGATGGGGCACCAGCAATGGTTGGACAAAAGAAAGGATTTATTGCCCTTTGCAGGAAAGATGAATCATTTTCAAACTTTATGTCCTACCACTGTATTATCCATCAGGAAGCTTTGTGTTGTAAAATACTGCCCTTTGAACATGTTATGAAAATAGTCACAAAGATAGTCAACTCTATTCGAGCAGTTCCATTGCAACACCGACTTTTCAAGGCCCTTTTAGAAGATACTGAAGATAAAGAACATGATCTCATCCTGCATACTGAAGTACGTTGGCTCAGTAAAGGTAAAGTTCTTACAAGATTTGTGAACTTAATTGAAGAAATAAAAACTTTTATACATGATAAAAATGAAAATTATGATGAACTAACAGACTCTTGCTGGCTGTTGGATTTGGGTTTTCTTGCTGACACCATGGAAAAATTATATTCTTTCAATTTGGAGTTGCAGGGAAAAGACAAAAATAGAGATGAAATGATAAGCTCTGTAAACGCATTTAAAGCAAAATTGACTTTGTTGATATCATATCTGCATATGAAGTCGCTTGTGCACTTCCCATGTATGAGGAAAATGCTAGGTAACAACGAATTAAACGTGTCATTATTTATTGAGACCCTGCAAGTGCTTCAAAAACAGTTTGAAGAGAGATTTCTGCAGTTTACAAATATCGAGCCAATTGTCTCCTGTATCAATCCTTTTACTTGCCAAATAAATGTAATAGAACTAGCCGCATGTATTGCAGACCTTGTTCAGGGGAAAGCAGAAGAACTAAAGTTAGAAATTTTGAACCTTAAGAACGATATTTTGCTAAAATCCTTAATATCAGAGGACTTATGGAACATAGTCGACAAAGAAAGTTTCCTATTTAAAAAAAAAAGCGTCATATAAAATCAAATTGTTTTTTGGGTCAACATATTTATGCGAATCTTTGTTTTCAAACATGAATTTAATAAAATCACAATTTAGATCTCGACTTACCGATGAGCATCTTAATAATTGTTTGCTAACAAGGTTGTCGTCATACTCTCCTAATTACGAGGCACTGGCCAATGAAATGCAATGCCAAAGATCACACTGACAGATTGGCTTTTTTTATGTTTTCTTTTATGTTTTTTTAAATGATTTTATTATGCGTGTGTTTTTTATTTACTTTGTATTACGTTTTGTATATATGTTTCTTTGTATGTATATAATTTGTACAATAAATTTATTATTTTTAAATTATTTTTGTTTATTATTTTTTATTCTTGTTCAATAATAAATATCCTTAGAAATAGCTGGTGCCCGCCACCCTACCAATATTTTAGAATGCGCCCTAGGGTATAAAAGGGTTGGGAACACCTGCCATATAGTTTCACTCCACAGGTGGGCATGGAGTTACACAAAGCAGGAACTGGGCTGGCAGCCCAGGCCCTGGCAAGAACTGAACTGGGGGCACACCCCAGTTCAGCATACAGGTCCACCTGGATCCTCGGACCCCTGGGCTGCAAGGCGAGTGCTTAACTTGCTGAGCCATCCCAGCTTTCCCTGTATTTTTTTTTTTTTAAATCTATGCTAACCCCTGTGGTCATTTAGTTCATGGCCCTTAATCTAGACTTTAAACTTTTTCAGGCAAACCCTGTGCTTACCTTCCTAGCACCCTGTAAAATTTACAAGATATTTGGGCTGAAATGAACTGTGTACAAAGTTGAGGTGTCATCAAATAACTCAAATTGCTTTCCATATCAATTTTATTAGCAATAGTACTTAGTGTCTTTCGTTTTTCCACCAGTTTCTACTCTCAATATCAAACAGCACCTTTATTTTGTACCCATGCTCCCAACCTCACCTCTACCCAGCATTGATTGTAGACGTCCCTTTCAAGGACTTCATTTCCTCTGAAGTCTCCTGCTGAATCCAGTAGCTTTCAGTCTCTCTAACCACAACATGATTTATCATAAATGAGAAAGAAAAGAAATAATGTTATCATAAAGTAATTTCTGCTCTAAATTTGCTATTCTTCCTCATTACCCAGGGCAGAAGAGCTTCACCCTCTTAATTTTGCATTATCAAATATCTATTCAAGAATTGTGAACCAAATTATTTATCTTTACCAAGTAATGCTTTTTGGTCTTACGGAAATTAATCAGTTCTAAACTATTGAAGACTTAAAACATCATTAGACTCTTCTCTCATTAATTATGAACTTAAAACCTTCAGTTAAGTTTACAGCCTATTTTATAATTTTTAATTGACTTAAAATAAGCTATAAAAATCTCATGACTTCTCTATCCAGCAAAATATCTAAATCCAAATATTACATGGTTTTTTCTCTATTAGTTATTAAATATTGAAAG
This sequence comes from Craseonycteris thonglongyai, assembly GCA_004027555.1. NCBI lineage: Eukaryota > Metazoa > Chordata > Mammalia > Chiroptera > Craseonycteridae > Craseonycteris > Craseonycteris thonglongyai. Next base: position 3,553 of record PVKE010027400.1, on the reverse strand, counting down.
ATTTATTTTTATTTATTTATTTATTTTTAAGGTGAAGCAGCAAAGTTTATTAAGAAAGGGAAGGAATAAAAGCTCTCAAAATGAGAGTGGACATTCAAAAATAAAATGCCTACGGAAAACAGTAAAGCTCTCTGGCAAGAGGGGGAACCCAAAAGTGAAATGCTCCAATTTTTTGTTTGTTTTTGATAGAGAGAAAGAGATGCAGAGAGAGAGACAGAGAGAAGGGGAGGGCCCAGAGTACCGGTAGTCTTCACAGCTGCACACCATCAGCTCCTCTACATAGTTTCATTCCACAGGTGGGCTCAGAGCTGTGCAGGGCAGGAACTGGGCCAGGGTCCCACCCCAGGGAGAACCAAACTGGGGGCACCCCCCAGTTCAGCACGTGGGTCCACACGGGCCGGGGCTGGGACTTGACCCCTGGTCCCAGGGCTGCAAAGCGAGCGCCCATCCCACTGAGCCATTCCGGCCTCCCCTAGTTATCGAATATTTAATAAGTTTGGATGTTTTTGGAGCCTTTTCCTTCTTTTTTTTTTAATTTTTACATATAGGTGCTAAGTAATCAAACTTATTTTGTTCTTCAGGATTTGAAAAAAAATTTTTTTTTGTCCCATCACAATATATTTATTGCACTATTTGGGGGCGAGGGGGTTCATTTTTTTCGCTCCAGTGTAATTTTCTTTTACTTTAATTCATAACACATAACTCTAAAATTATCAAAAGACATTTAACATTTAAAAAATGCATTCATCCTTTCACTGTTAAACTTTTATCTTAATTGGATAATTTTCATAATGTATGTGCATTTTTTTGCCATCTTATTTTTCATCTATCTTAAATATTTCAACATGTTTACTTTTGTCAAGATTTTATTTTATATATATTTTAAAGGTAAGTAGAGAAGATAATTAGGGGCTTTGAAACATTTGAGAATCAATATAGTTTCGTTGTTCTTTATTCTTTCTTTCTCTATCTTTCTTATTATTTATTTTGACATTCAATATTATTTTATAGTAATCTCAGGCATACAGCATAATGGTTAGATATTTACATAATTGAAGAAGTGATACCCCTGACTAGTCTACTAATCGCCTGGCACTATGCATACTTATTATCATATTATTGACTGTATTCTTTATGCTTTAGTTTGTATCTCATGACTATTCTGTAACTACAAGTTTGTAGTTAATCGCTTCACCATTTTTACTCTGCCCTCAAACTTTGTCCCATTTATTATCCTAATAAACCTAGTACCCATCTAATATCATTCATAGTTATTACCATATTATTGGCTATATTCCTTATGATATACCCCACATCCTCATGACTACAATGTAACAACCAATGTGTACATTTTAATCCCTTTTCATTTTTCACTCACCCCTAAACCCTTCCCATTTGGCAAGCATCAAAATGTTCTCTGTATCTATGAATTTGTTTCAATTTTGTTTGTTTATTTTGTTCTTTAGATTCCACAAATAAACAAAATCACATTTAATCTGTCTTTCTTTTTTTCAAATACTCTACTCAACACAATGCCCTTTCATGGCCAAGCAATATTACATTGTATATATGTACCACCTATTACTTATCTATTCATTCATAGATGAATACCCAGGCTGCCTCTATATCTTGGCCATTGTAAATAATGCTGCAATAAGCATGTGGATGAATTCATCCCCTCAAAATAACATTTTGAAATTCTTCAAATACTCAGACATGAGATTACTGGGTTTTTCTTTGTTTCCTGTTATAACCTTTAATTTAAGGTCTATTTTATCTTGTTTACGTATTGCTACCTTCAGTTATTGTTGTTTCCATTTTCATAAAATATCTTTTTTCCATCCCTTTACTTTCAACCTGTGAGAGCCTTTTAATCTGAAGTGAGTTTTATGTAAGGATCTTTTTTTCTTGTTCATTCAGCCACCTATTATTTGATTAAAATATTGAATTAATTTACAATTAAAATAATTGTGAACCGGTATGTAGTTATTACCAGTTTATTATTTATATTTTTTCTATTGTTTTCAGTTTGTCTTTTACAAATCCCACTAACATGTCTTCTAATACTGGTTTGGTGATGATAAACTCCTTTAGCTAGTTCTTGTCTGGGAAGCTCTTTATCTGTCCTTCTATTGTAAATGATAGCTTTGCTGAGTAGAGTTATACGTTTTTTATTTTTATCATTTTAACTATTTTCATGCAAATCCCTTATGAACTGAAAAGTTTCTGTTGAGAAATCACCTGACAAACTTATGGGAGAGCTCTTTCTCTTGCAGGTTTTAAAATTCATTCTTTTCCTTTAACTTTTGACATTTTAATTATGATGTATCTTGTTGTTGGCCAGTTTTGATTCATCTTGTTTGGGACTCTCTGCCCTTAAGCTTGTATATATATTTCCTTTTCCAGGTTAGGAAAGATTTCTGTCTTTATTTTATCAAACAGGTTTTCAATTCTTTACTCTCTCTAATCTTCTGCTGGTACACCTGTGATGCAAATGTTGATATGCTTGATATTGTCCCAAAAGCCCCTTAAACTATCTCAATGATTTGTTAGACTTTTTTCTTTCTTTCTTTTTTTTTTTCTGTTCAGATTGGGTTTTTTCTGCTACCTTATTTATTAGATGGCTGTTTTGATCCTTTGCTTTATCTAATTTATTATGGATTCCCTCTAATGCTTTATTTATTTCAGTTATGCCTTTTTTTATTTTTTACTGTTTCTCTGTTATGTTTTTTATTTTCATTATAATGTTTTCTATCTCTTTATTGAATTTTTTTCTGAGATCACTGAACATTCTTATAACCAGTATTTGGAACTCTGCATTTGGTAGATGGCTTGTCTCCATTCTGTTTTATTCTTTTTCTAGAGCTTTGTTCTGTTCTTTCATTTGTGTCCCCATTTTGGCTGCCTCTCTGTGTTCATGTTTATGTATTAGGTAGGGATTCTAATCCTCCCAGTCTGAGTAAATTGGCCTTATATAGTAGGTGTCCTGTGGGACCCAGTGGTGCAGTCTCTCTAGTCACTAGAGCCAGATACAACAGGTGCGTCCCTCATGTGGGTTGTGTTACCTTCCTGTTAACTCCAGTCTTGGCTGCTGTTTGCACATCAATGAGAGGGGTAGAGCCTCAGGCCGATTGGTTTTGAGAATTGTTTGTGACTATAGTGGAAGAGGTGGAGTGCAAGGGCTGTCCTGACAGAGCAGGGTTGTCTTTAGCAGGGCTCTGCTGCCTACCCAGTCTGCCTTTTGGCCAAGGTGACCAGACATCCCGCTTTTGGCAGGACAGTCCCGATTTTTAACAATTTGTCCCGCATCCCGCGGCATTTTAAAGAAGTCCCGATTTTTGGAAAGAATGCACAACAAGCTAGGGAACAGCGGGAGAATGGGAAGGAAATATACGGTATTCGGCGGCCATGTGGCTATTTCGCCAGGATATGAGTTTTATATTATTTTTGTTAATTTTATAATGTTAAACTTTAATAATAACAAATAATTGTTGAGAACTCATTATCGAGAACTGCTTATCAAAGTTTGCATTGTTGATCAGTTGTTAGAATT
>PVKE010027399.1:0-21604 GCA_004027555.1 Craseonycteris thonglongyai | reverse complement strand
GGAATTTTTTTTTTAATGTATTATTTATTTTTGACAGAGAGAGAGAGAGAGAGAGAGATACAGAGACAGAGAGAGAACTGAACTGGGGGAGCTCCCAGTTCAGCACATGGTTCCGCACGGGCCGGGGCCAGGACTCGATCCCTGGTCCCTGGCGCTACAAAGTGAGCGCTCAACTCACTGAGCCACCCCGGCTTCCCCTTAGACCAGGAATTTTAATGATACATATTTGTAAGAAAATTGCTATATGATAGAATTAGAATGAGCCATGAAATTTCTTAATGAGATTTCTCAATACTGTTGATTAATCGAAAGAAGAATATTGTCAACTCACCTCCAGATAAGAAACTGCGGTGCTACAGATTTTCTCTTCTTTAATCTCATCCATGGATTTGTAAAGGTCTACCATGGTTAGATACATTACTCCAGGTTCACCAGCTGATCCTAGCATCGTGTGGGTCTTTCCAGCTCCAGTGGCACCATATGCAAGTACTGTGTTTTTACGAAAAGGGATCAAAACTCTTTATTATGACATATACTGCTATTATATCTACTGTTCAAATAGCTCCTTCTGGATACCCTGAACAGTAACTTTAAACCCAAGAGATCCAAAATTAATTTCTAATTTTATCTTTTAAACTTGAGAATTTTAACACAAATCTACTCTTATTCTTATATTCTCTATTCTGACTAGTGGTACCATCACCCACCTGACTCCCCTCCCACCTCTGCTTCTTTTCCCATTCTTCTATATAGCAACCTTACAAATTTTAAGTAATTAAGTATCAGTCTCCATATTAGTAGTCTTAATTTTCTCTAATCCATTCCTTAAAGTTTGTACAATTATTTTTATAAAAAATGAAATCTGAATGTTCAGCCTTCTTAATTATTCCACAGAAATACACGAGAAAGTTCAAATTCCTAGCCCAAAATTTGGCATTTTAAGAGATGGACCCTGGTATGCTAGATTATTTGAAGTCTTCCACAGTGCTGCTCTTTTCTACGCCACTGCCTTTGTCCTGCAGTTCCTTTACTTCTTCTTGTTGGAAAACTTCCACCTGTTCTAAATATCCAGCACAAATGTCACTTTCCTGTGCCTCTCATGACCAACTTTGGCAGAAACATGTACTCCCTCATTTGAACCCTTTAGTGGATGCTGTATATTCTTCTATTCTAGCATGTATCACATTGTTTATTTTCAACTGTGAGCTCTACCAAGGTAGAGGTCATGAAACCTTGACACCTAGCATACCACCTGGCACAAAGCAGGCACTCAGTACAAGTTTGCTGAGTGAATGAATTCCAAATAGAGGCTATTTATAAAATTACTTTCTAATTTAAAACAAAAATATCTTGTTTTAGGAAAATTGCTTTGTTTTCAAGATTCTATCCAGCATAACTTAAAAGTAATGTGTTTTTCAAATGTAAAAAAAAAAGTCCACTCTGAATTACATATTGGAAATACCAACATAATATACAATTAAGATAGTAAGTCCTCATATTATTACTGGTGAGAATATTTTTATAAGTTAAATTTCTCTACTAAGCTAAAATCAAAAGGCCACAAAAATACTTTTCAGCAGAATGAATTAAACTGATATATGTTTCATTTTCTTCTATTTTACGTAAGCCAGTACTATACAAAGAAGTCTTAAGACAGCTGGATAATATAAAGTAAATCCAAGAAGAAACCAAAGATTCAGTATTAGTTTGATAGATTTTTCATTTGGAGTCTGCAATAATTTTAATAATCTCCAGAGACAGTATGGAGTTTCTTGAATGAGAAAAATACCTTAAAAATAATAATTATGGCAGTTCTAATCAATAAACCACATTCCATTCTTAATCAACCATGAGGATAAGTCTTCTGTAATGAAGCTGACTCAGTGGAAGATAGTGAAACATGGTATTGCTTTGGGGAATCTTAAATAAAAATGTCATCAATTGTGGTAATTCCAAAAATAAGATATTAATAATGTTGTAAAGTGTCTTGTAAGAAGTGATTTACCTAGACTTTTAGATATTTTGCTTTCTAGGAAATCAAGATGGCCATTTTGAAAGATAATTATAGGTCTATTCAGAACACTACAGATGCTTTCTGGGCTGAAGATATGCTAAAAATAGCCCATGATACTCAATTAACATGGACTTTTTACATTTTTATTTCAGGTATTATAAAGAAAAGTGGTGTTATAGATTTAATAAATGTCTGACTATTCCATACAGATAGGTAGTTGTATAGGTAAACAGTAGAAATACTTCGGAGTAAAAATTGTGAGAAATCTGAAATCAATCATAAGAAGCACATAGTTTAATAACATAGGAAGTTAAAAGGATGATTGTTTATAGGGACCACAGTAGGACTGTGAAAGAGAAAATTTCATTATTGATATATGTTAATATATACGATGACTAAATTTCAAGGATAGTTTATATTTATAGTGAAAATTTACTGAACTTAAGATTTTTTAGCACACATGCACCTTAAAAATTGATTATATTTAGAAGGGTTATATACATACGTCCCTTGTAATGTAAAACTAAAATCAGACGGAAAAATCAAATCCTAACTGAAACAATTACCTGTACAATTATATCCATTCAAAAAACTACGAAGAATAGGCTTAGTAGTGTGTTCAAAAACTTCCAATTGAGTTGAAGTTTCATCAAAAATGGCATCAAATACAAATTTAATATCCTTATTTTGTCTCTTTGTAATATCTCGATTTGCAGTTTTCTTTCCATGAAAAAAACTGATCTCTTCTTGTTTGGGATCAAAAACTAGAATATGCTTATCCACAGCATGTACCACTTTACAGAATCCAGCTGCCTTTTCCTTTGCGTTTTCAGGACGCACACGAATAACTACTTTCATGTGGTGACACAGGTCTTCCTCTGTGACAGACATTGTTGATTATCTTGAGTCTTCTGTTTATATGAATGCCTAAATATCTCTCTGAAATTAAAAAGGAAAACAAAGTACTAATATTAGTTCTACTTGCATGCAAAATGACTGGCATGTAGTAATCATTAACAAAGGTGTGGATTCTGTTCCACTCACCTGGTAAATGTTATTGGAAATATATATATGCATATATATATATTGGACCCTTGAACACAAAATATGCGTTGACTATTTGTGTTATTGGTAAAGCTTCTGATTACAGTAGGTTACTAGTAACAGTAGATTACTAGTAAAGTTCTGGGTGGGGGGGAGTGTCAAAGTTATAAGCAAAATTTTTGTTTGTTTGAGAGAAGGTGAGAGAGAGAGAGAAGGGGGAAGGCCCCAAAGTAGTCTCCATTGTTTTATATCATTAGTTGTGACATGGTTTCATTCCGCATACCGTAAGTGGATGTGGGGCCATGCAGGGTGGGGACCGAACCAGGGGCCTCCAGCATGGTAAGTTCTCTGCCATGTCATCCCAGCCATTAACAGTTGTGCTGCATTTCAGCATATGGATTTGCAGGGGCTGCGGCTAGGGAGGGGAATCAAACCCCAGACCTCAAAACTGTAAAAGCAAGCACTCAACCTGCTGAGCTATGCTGGCATCCCTAAAAGTTATAAGCAAATTTTGAATTGCATGGAGGGGGTGTGTTAGTACCCTACTAACCCCTGCATTGTTCAAGGGTCATTGTTCAAGTGTGTGCACACACACACACACAGTTGTTTATTTATTTCAACTCCTTGGTTCAAAACCTTCTAATGGTTTTTTAGCTTATTCAAAATACAAGTTGAGGTCCTTTTAATGGCCTACATTTCTCTCCCCATTGCTCACTGCATTCCAGCTAACACACCAAGTGCTCCAGTAGGGTCTTTACAGTAGCCAATGTCTCTATTGCAAAGTGCCTTCCTCAATATGTGTATGACTAACTCCTTCACTCCTTTCAAGTCCTTGCTCAAATGTTGCCCTCTTGTCATTCCTTATTAAGAGTGCCAACACAGGGGAAGCCGGGATGGCTCAATGGGTTAAGTGCTCACTTTGCAGCCCTGGGGACTGAGGATCGAATCTCGGTCGTGGCCCATGCGGACCCACATGCTGAACTGGGGAGTGCCCCCAGTTCAGTTCTCACCGGGGTGGGACCCCGGCGGGACCCCGGCGGGACCCGGGCCCAGTTCCTGCCCTGTGCAGTCCCGCCCACCTGTGGAATTAAACTACGTGGAAAAACCAATGATGTGCAACTATGGAGACTGTTCTGGGCCCTCCCCCTTCTCTCTGTCTCTGTATCTCTCTCTCTCTGTCAAAAACAATAAAAATAAATCTTTAAAAAAATAAAAAAAGATTGCCAACACAATTCCGAATTGCATGTATATACTGCTCTATTTTTCCCCAAAGCATTTACCATCTCCTTTTAAAGTATATATTTTTTACTTATTTATATTTGTTATTTTCTCTCTTCCAGTTAAACTATACGTTCTTTAATGGCATGTATTTTTATTTATTTATTTATTTTTATTGATTTTTGACAGAGAGAAACAGAGACAGACAGAGAGAAGGGGGAGGGTCTGAGCAGTCTCCATAGTTGACAGCATTCGTTTTCCATATAGTTTCACTCCACAGGTGAGCGAGGGCTGCGCACGGCAGAAACTGGGCAGGGAGCCTCCCACATAGGTCCCAGCAAGAACTGAACTGGGGGCACTCCCCAGTTCAGCATGTGGGTCCGCATGCGCCGGGGCCGGGACTCGGTCCTCGGTACCCAGGGCTTCAAAGCAAGCACTTAACCAGCTGAGCCATCCCAGCTTTCCCTGTACTTTTATTTTAAATCTGTTGTTTACTGATGTGTTCTAAGAGCCTAAAACGGTGCCTGTCACATGGTAACTACTTCATAAATATTTGATAAATAAATCAGTAAATACTAAAAAGTCTTGTTTTTCTTGGCTTTACCTTTTAGATGATTTTCTGGATTGTTGAGGCTCCCACACTCTGTTAGTAAATCTTTACTTTTGTTTTTATGGGAGGAAGTCATACAGTCAGACCATAATGTTTAAATCTGCTATGACTGATTTACCCAAAACTTGCATCATTATAGAGCAGAGACTAGTATGTACATTCAGAGACTAGGATCTCTGAATACTCCATAGGTATATATCATCTCCATCACCTTCATAACTGGACTAGCAAATTGATGCATCCTTGGAACAATTTTTAACCCAATGACTCTCTTAGATATAGGTAGAGACGAGCCTGGTTGTATCAATTTCCACTGCCCAGGGGCTTGAATGCAGAATAACTTTTACTAAAAATAGCTGATAAGCCAAAGCTCTCCCTTCAATGCCTTGATACGATTCTGAGAGATCCTTTCCTGTTCATTCCTAGGACTTTAGCTAAAATAGTGTTGGAACCCTTGTAAAAATCAAAGTTAGGTAGCCTAGCTGTGATTATATATGGTTTAGCTGCAGTGTTTGAGTTTAAATGGAAGGTCAAGGGTCTGACTAATATTTCAGGTAAATAGATTTATCAGCATTTTGTATGTATGTGTCTTTTTTTTTGCATTATGACATAATCTGATGACTGTCACTACTGTGTAGATAACATTCTATTAGGGAATAGAGACTACGTAGGTCATCAAAGTAATGTACACAAAAGGTGGTGATGTTGTCAATGAAGAACAGGGTGGTGGTCAGATTCTGGATGTATTCTAAAAGTAAAAACAATAGATTTTCCTCACAGATAAATGTGGAGTATGAGAGAAAGACAGGATTCAAAAGCTTGAGTGTTAGAAGATTGGAATAACTATTAACTGAGATGCTATTAACAGAGGGTAGAGCAGGTTTTGGGGGAAATATCAGTTCAGTTTTTCTTAAATTTGAGAATTTCCACCATCCAGGTGGAAATGTAGTTAGAAGCCAAGTTAAGAGAGTAAAGGCTCTCCTCAGAGTCTTAAAGCCATTTGAAGCTTTTAAAAGTTTTTTTAAGCCTCAAATGGCATTAAAGAATTTGGGGGAAACTTTAAGTCATGGAGGCGAGAATGATCAATTGTGTTGTATGCTGGTAATATGTTAAGCAACAAATAAGAAATAACCATAAGATATAAGCAACACAGAGACCAATGAGAAGAGCAATTTTGGGGGAATGGTGGAATAAAAGCCTGAATGGAGAAGACTTGGAGAGTGAGTACAGAAAGTACTACTGCAAAAGTGAACAAAGAAATGGTGTGGGTGGAGAGGGAGAAGGGATAGAAAAAGATATTTTATTTGTTTTTTAAAATGGGGAAAATAACAGCAATGTTAAAGCTAAGATATGTCATAAAGCCATACATTTTTGGAAAGAATTCAAATAAGGCAAAGGCAATCTAAAAGCAGAAGACACTGGACACAGCACTTCCTTTTTAGGACTCTGTCCTTCCCCAAAAATAGAACACTGAAGAGGAAAGATGGTCATTTGGATTTTAACAGTCAGATCCCAAGTGAATTTCTATGCAGCTCTCTCTTCATCCTTGAGTTTCTGTCTAGCCCTACAAAGCACCTATACCTCACTTCCATGACCTTGGACAAATTACTTAACCTCACCGAGTCTCAGGTTTTTCATTTGTATAAAAAATAATATAATACCTTATAGCACTGCTGTGAAGGCTAAAAGAGGTAACAGGTATTAAGTGTATTAAGGTATTCAATAAATGTCAATTCTTTTCCCTACTTGCCCCCATTCATGCCTCTTCTTTCCTGGTCCATCTTTTTAGTGTTTCCCAATGGGCTTACACCTGGTACTTTGGTAGGGCAATTATTTCTTTTTTAGAACTGTCCAGTGTATTAGAGAATGTTTAGCATTTTTGACCCCTGTTTATTAAAGGCTAGTAGCATGCTACATTTCTTGTGATACCAAAAACTAACCTCCATACACATTTCTAAAAGCTTTTAGAAATATTCAACAATACTTTAACTGATAGTTGTTTTTTAAAGATAGATAAAATGTACCAAATGAAATAGTTAAATAAACATATATAAAACATCAGGTGATTATTTTAAAATAGATCTTAGAATCTCAAGGTTGGCCGGTATCTCTTGCTAATTAATTAACTAATCAATTCAATAAGCTAATTACTAGATATTGGAGCCAGACAACTTAGGTTAAAATCCCAGCTCTACTACCTTATTGGCCACAACAGTGGGCTCAGTTTCCTTATCTGTGAGGTGGGACTAATAATATCTATTTCATAGAGTTGTTGTGAAGAATAAGCACTTAGAACAAAGCCCTGAAGAGTATGCACTACAAGTGTTTACCGGTACTATTAATATTATTATTATATACAGTGTAGTGAGGAAAACAGATATTAACAAAATAGTGATGCAAAAAGTAAAGGTATAACTATGACATGCTATAAGGTAAAAAAGGTAAACAGTGCCATATAAGACTATGAGAGACTGATATAGTTAGAAAGCTTCCTAGAAGAAATGATGAGTTAAAGGATGGATTGTTATTAACTGAGTAAAAAAAAAAAAAGCATATTATGAAGGAAAACTAGTTATGCATTCAATAAGTATTTAATAAGTGTCTTCTATAGGCACTTTTCTGGGTCCAGGGATAGAAATGGTTAGAAGTGAATACGTGGGCTCCTATTTTAGATGGGGCAGTTGAAAGAGCTTATCTAGTGGAGTCACTTTACAGAGACTGAAGTGAAGGAGTGAGCAAGTGGCTGGGGTAAAAATATTTCATGCAGTAAGTCCAAAAGCCTGTGGTAGAAAACAGCATGTGCAATGGACATAACTGTCTGCACAATTTGCTTAAATCTTGTTTCTGCTGTTTAGTTTTAGATCAGGGGTGCGCAAACTTTTGGCTTCCGTGTGCCACACTGGAAGGATAACTGTCTTGGGACACATGTAAAATATACTAGCACAAATAATAGCTGATAAGCTAAAAAAAAATCACACAAAAAACTTATAACATTTTAAGAAAGTTAATGAATTTGTGTTGGGCTGCATTCAAAACCATCTTGGGCCACATGCGGCACGTGGGCCACAGGTTGGACAAGCTTCTTATAAATAATTGTAACACTGTAGCATCGAAAGAAATGTTCGATTTAGCTTTGCTCAGTTCCCATGGAACTGGAGAGAACAAATGAGAAGGAAAAGGTTACATTTAGAAGATAAAACTGGATCTTGAATGCAAGGCTACAGAGTTTAGATTTGATTTAGAAGTTAATTAGGAATTACTAAAGGTATTTTAAAAGGCAAAAAAAATTTATTCAAGTAAAATTTCAAGAAGAAATTTTGCTAATTAACTGAAGAGGTGTGTAATGTCAAATACAACTTTCCTTCACAACTTGTTAAATTTTTAGATTTAGATTTTAAGAAAGACAAATTTTAAAGTATCACATTTTCCCAACTTTTTCAAAACAAGTGAGTGAATATAATTATCTTACCGGTAATAAAAACACCTAAGATCAACAGAATCACTAACATGATTTGTCTTTGTTCAAATATACTGACCTCCTCAAGGATTAATGAGCTTGTTCTAATGTTAATATATGATGTCTGCTTTCTTTTCTAACATGGCTAAGTAAAAGACATGGACATCTAGATGATTCTGAATAAGGCACACAGAAGGCAAATTCCTTGACCATGTTTACTAAAAAGTGACTAAAGAAGAGCCTAAATATGGTAATAATATGTTGATTCAAAGGTATTTTTTAAATGATTATTCAGAAGATAGTGTCACATCCTCTGATCAATTTTGTCAAATCTATTGCTAAGTGGTATTTGTTGAATAGAATCAAAAGAACAAGCTGATAGAATTTTATTGTTGGGAAAAAAACATAAGGAGAAACACTTCCAACACCCTTGTTCAATTAAAAGAAAGGAATTGGTCTAGTCTATAGAAAGAGTACAAAAGAAGAGCAAGAAAGGAGTTAATGGAGAGGTTTTTCGCTGTCTATCTATAAAATGATAGGGTTTACTATATAATATCAAAGGTGCTTTTCAGCTAAAATTTTGATTATTGCATATGAAAAGGGTATAAGAAAATAACAAGAAATAACAGCTAAAGAAGCTGTTTTTTTTGTTTGTTTGTTTTTTACCATTATATCTCTAATTTCTTTTAGTGAACCTGGTATATAGTAAGCTCTCCAATATTTGATTAATAAAAAATAAATTAATTATAAAAAGTAGACAAAGAATCCAAGAAAGCAATTTACCAATTTAGAATAGAGTCACACATACCTGTTTCTCTAAGAGAATCAACATATTAGAGTACGATGATTGTCAATAACAGTCAATTACAATGAGAACTCTGAAGAATCAAAAAGTTTTAAAATGTGCCCAGCTTCTTGTTATTCAAAATTAGAAAAAGGGGAAGATAATATTTTATGTTAATCATTGAGGATGATTCAAACTATCACTTAACAAGGGTAACAGTCAATTTTCTGTGAGAATTGCTCACATGGAATAGCTCAGTACTCTATGTTTAATTAAGAGGTGGTAAAACCTAATTCTCTTCAATAGTTGCAAGATAATACAAACCAAATTGAACAGGCAAATCTTTATCTAGCTACTGCTCACCTTAGATAAAATGTAAGCCAATTAAGTTCAAGATTCACCTCCAATTACACACAAGTACAATAATTAATTTTATTTTGTTGACTGTACGCACTGATAACTTCATCATATCTTGTTGGTATATATACATATATCTAATATATATATATTACCTCTCAGGAAGAGAACACAAATTGATAACACCAGTTGCTTCACCCATGGGGGGGAAATATGAAAGTCTGGGTGACAGGGAGGCTTACTTTCTACTTTATATTCTTTTGTACTCTTCCAAGGAAGCTTAAACAAGTCTAGGAATTTTTATTTCAAAAACAAAACAAAACAATTACATTTACTTTAAACACAATTATCATTTAATAACAAGTTCTATTTATGGAATTACTCTCTCTGCAGTAAATACATAATCCCCAGAACTTTTCTTATACAAGTTAAAAATATATATTTGCCTACTTTTGATACAAAACTTCAGGTCCTAGTACAGGAGGTGCTCTTCAATGAATGCTGAAATAAAACTGAAAGTTTATGATTTCTCTGTGCTTGTTACATATTACACAGTATCTATGCTTGCCAAATATGCTATTGAGAACTCGTATTAAATCTATACAGTGATAACTAGTTATAATAAATAACAATAATTAACACTCAAGCACTCTATATGCCAGGTATTATGTTAAACATTTGACATTAGTCATGTCATTCAACCCTTAAAATAATCATATAAGGTAGATTCTATTATTGTACTTATTTTACAAAAACAGAGACTTTGCTTTAAGATAAGTAATTTTTCCAAGATGACATACCAAGTAAGTGAGGAGCCAGAATGTGGACCCAGGTCCAAATCCAAAGTCCATGTTCTTAACTACACTATACTGGAATCAGAACAGAATGCTTTCAAACAATGAAACAAATGTTGCACACATTATTTTGAATGTGGAGTGATACACTTATAAAGTATTTTTAAATACAAACTCAAACCAGAATTAGATTCCAATTCAACAAACATTTTAGGACAAGGAACTATCTTCCACACTATCATTTATAATTAACTTAAGCCTCGTTTTAGAAACAACTTTAGTATTAAAGTCACTGTTTCTATTAACTTAGAAGCATAAGGGAACAAAAATTTCAAATGCAGGGAAGGGCAGCAATGACATCTATGCTATTTTTTCGTCATAGGTTTTTATATAATCGACAGCATAAAAGACCTTTCAAGTGTATCTTAATTGCTTCAGGGCATATTTATAGTAGGACAAGACACATTTTCAAAATTAAAATTTTATGTACTTTGTATATACTTGTTCAATAACAGACGAGATTATTACAGTTAAAAGCAGAAAATCTTTGTACTGAAGCAGACAATTTTTACAAAATAGAAACAAATAAATACCATGTAACCTTTCAATTATATATTCTCTAGCACCAAAGTTCATAAATGCCTCCCAAAATTCAAGGCAGGGGCTGAATGTGGTGGAGTAACACTACCAACTAAAACCTATAGAATACCTAACACATTCTACATGATTATTAAAAATTAATCTAAACAACATTTACAGCAACATTAGTCAATTCTGGTCAAATCTCTTTTTCATAAACAGCAGTCGGTCTTAACCTGTGTGTAAATGAGTTCCTAATGAGCTCCTAAAGGACAATCTTGCAGAAACCAAGAACAAACGATTAAAGGATTGATTCTCAGTGCTTACAAGTCTCTTTCAATTGCACCTTGACAAGCAGTACCTCCTCCATACCTCATCTGATCCCGAGCAACCCCGTTAGGCAGTGCTGGTTGGTTTTATCTTGATGCTCAGGGCTCAGAGTAGGTTCCCGATGGACCTTTGCCAGGTAAACAGCAGAACCTTGTCCGACAAAAAGTTTGTAAATTGGTTAACCAAGGTTCCTCGTTTGATAGTTCTGCACAGCGTGGCATTTACATCTGTGTCTGAAACAAAACACTTTGAATTTGGAGTCTGGAAGTAACTTCACACTGTAAGGTGCTGGACTGTGAAAGCTCTGCTGAAGTCTGGGAAAGGGACCAGGGTGCCCTTTAAAACTTCGAGTTTCTTAGAATTTAAGGCAGGAGATCCCTGCCCTTCCTGCTGTGCAATCGAGATCTCCAGATCAGGTAGAAAACTGCTCTAGGGGGATCTCGAATTCCTTCCTTCCTTAATTTTCTCCCCAGGGTCCCTAACCACTCCCCACCCCACCCCCACTCCGGACTTAACACTTCCATATTTGCCAACAAGCCCACCTGGTCCTCTACATGTAAGGCGGCGGGACCCCCTCCGCTTCCAGCGAGACAGGTCATCAAAAGGAGCGTCCTGAGACCAGAGTTTTCTCCAGGAATACCTCTCCTTCACCCAGGAGAGGTTACCGTGACTCCTCACTTCGATTGTCAGTCTCCCGGCGATTCAAACTCAACCAAAAGATTCAAACTCAAGCCAGCTTCCTCGGCGCGTCGTTTCATTGGCTACCGTGTTCGTGACGTCATCACGCCGGACGTTGCCACGGCGCGCTGCGGCTTGGAGTCAGGAGTCTTGGCCGCACGGCCCAGCGGAAGCTACCCTGCTCCGTGTCGCCGAGGCAACGCGCACGGCTGTTTCCGGAAGCGGTGCCCGAGGTGGGCGGGGCTAGGCTAGAACTGCAGGTGGGAGTCTGCCACTTGGGATCCTCGGGCCACCTCCAGAACTCTCGGGCGCGAGAGTCCCAGGGTTCAGGTTCAGGGTGTGAGTGAGACGGATGCGGGCAGGGGTTGGTGTGTGCTCTCTGCTAGAGGGCGAGGCGGAGCTTATTGGGCGTGGATTAATGGTTTCCTGGTTTTATTTTCTCCTTTTCTCTATTGACGAATGAGGCCACCAAAGGCGCAGGCACCATCCTCTTGGAAGGTGTAGGGACCTGTTTCTTAGAGGCACTTTCATTTGGACCGAGCTGGGGTCAATTCGCTTTCATTAATTGAAAATCCAAGGCTTTTGGTTTGAGGCCCCAGGCTTCATTTTTCAGGACTCCCAGGCCTACTCCCTTTAGTCTTGACAGTGAAACTATTTGGTGTTGGGCGGTTTTTATTTTCTTAGCATTTCTTTCTAATGATGGCATTACAAAATTTATTTACATTTATTTGCCTAGTTCATTACTGGATGTAGTGGTTTTGTGAAGGACTATGTTGTAGGTATTATTTCAGAATGTACACTTTAAAAAGAAAAAAAAAACCCTGAACAAATTGCTAAGATAACTCTGTTTATCAAGAAATTTTTAATAGTATGATTTGAACTTTATTACTGTTATTTATATTGTCATTATTGTATCCATTCATTCAGCAATTACTAATTGTAGATTTTAGGGATATAATAGCCTACAATTGTGTCAATATCCCTGCCCTCTGGGAGCTTATATTCTGGTGATTCAAAATCATCATATAAATAGGATGCTATAACACCAATGCAGAGTATTCGAACTGGAAAAATGGATGGGAAACCCCTATAATATCTACATTTATTTCCTGTTGAAGAAGACAAAAAGCACTGTGTATTGTATGTGATGCTTGTTATATGATTGTTTTTCAACACTGAATAGAATGTCAATAAAGTTACTAATTGCTGGCTGTGTTACATGTATCTTAGCAAATACAATAGTTATTTGTGTGATGCTGGGTTTGGTAATAAAATTGGGAAGCCTTTTAGTTTAGAAATGCACTCACTCCACAGTACTTTACCTTTGATGTCCCAGGCATTTTATCTTTGTTATCTCACTTAATTCTCAAAACAGCCCATGAGGTGTAGGTACTATTTATTTTATTAAAGAGAAAACAGAAATCTTTAGAAAATCCCAAAAAGAAAAATATTTTTCTTGAACTGTACAAATCAGCTAATTCAGAATTAAGTAATTTGTAAAATTCTTTACAGATTAAGTGATATTAAGATGCTATCTAATCTAGTCTAGAAAAGGGCATGTTTTACCTATTTCTTGTAAAATTGATTGCATCAGTCGTGATGAAGTAAGTTAAACTCTTGTAAATTTCATTGTTTTTGATGATCATATTGTATAAGGATTAACAATCTCACAGATGTTTCTACACCTAATCTAAGTACTTATTTTACATAAATTCTGCCTTACAGTTCCCATTAAGCAGTGTTCAGTGTTCAAATGAGGTCTACGTTTTTAAAGAATGTATTTGTAGTATGGCAGAGACATTTTAACGTTTAATCAATGCCATTATGGTGCCAGAAGACAGTATAACAGAAAGGATAAGAGACCAGTGCAATTTGTAATGAAAGATGGAGAAAGAACCCAAAACTTTTGAAACATATAGTACTAAGCTATGGAGACAGAAATTCCCACCTTCCTGTAGAAATTGGAGTATAACTGGCATATTATTTAGAATACAGAAATTTAACATAGGCTCATAGTAAATTGAAAGAGTGAAGATAAGTATAAAATGGAAAATTAGATTTAAATTTGCATGAGATATTAAGTAAAAGTGACTTTAAACCTGGCAATGGTAGTGTAAACACCACCCTCGTCCACTCCCACAAAGGAACAACTTTTGGAAACCACAGCCCCTGCAAGACCCTTTGGCAACTGGGGACTGGAAGCAGCGGAACGAAAGGCAGGCGTTCCTTGGTTGCTTGGGCGGACGTAGACCCAATCTGTCCGTCCTTTCAAATTTCCCCCAGGGCTGGGACCAAGGCGTATGGCAGTTTCAGGTTCTGCGGCACCGTAGTGGCCGTCGCTTGCCAGAGTTAGAGCCAACTGAGAAGTCTTCGTGTCTCAGGTGAGGAGAAGGTGGCCGAGTTCCTGTAGCTCTCGTGGAGCTCACCCCACGCCTTTGGGGGAAACTTCTAGGGATCCCCGAATTCACCCAGGACAAGAGAAACACGGGCTCCTGCCCCCGCCTTTGCTCTTGTTTTCTCTCCACACTCATTCATTTTGAGTTCAGAAGTTTCTAAACAGTTTTCCTCGTCAGCGTGTAGTTCTTAGGCAAAAGGATGCATTTTCTCTCTTCCCTTTCGAACTTTCACTTTCTCTGCATCTGAGTCGGATTTTGGCCTTACGTCGGGAATCAAGTTTTCAGAGTTTTCTCTGCGGGGAAAGCTGACTGCAGTGATGGTGATTAATACAGTTGAGAAAGTAGTTTTAAAAACTACCACTCACTTTTGTGTTTCCACAATTAAAAGAGTTAATTAGCCTGGCCACTTTTGTGATCTCGACAGCTTAAACTGAACTTTCTTGGCGGAGAATAAATGATTTACCTAGAAAACAGAGTTGACACTGACTCCCTGCTCCGTCCTGTGACCAGAGGGAACTTAAACTGTCTTAAATCATTTAGGGTGGCTGGTTCTTAGCTGACTGCTGGAATGCTCTGGATTACCTGGTAGATTAGGTTGCGGACTATAAGGAAGGAACTCCCTTTGGAGCGTGCCCCTTTCATTTTTAGGGAGATATTCAAGGAAACCTCCAAGAGGAAAATTATTGTGGCCTTTTCTCCATGTTGATCCATATTAGTAGCCAATTAGTGCACAGTAAAATCTTCAGGCTTTTTACCTTGAATGTAGTTGAGTAAATACATGGAAATTAAATACAGAAGAAAATTAAATGCTGACAAAGGAAGCGTTTTGTTTGTTTGTTTTTTGTTTTGTTGTTTGTTTTTTTTCTATCTACTCTACTTTTTATCCCCTTGTGATTCTGATTTCTAAATTGGAATTGATGTTTTTGCTTGTTTTTAAAAATAAAACAATGTAGATTGTTTAAACACTCCAGATTGCATTATTTAGACCTGTACATTGTTTGTTCTCTGTTGGGTACCTCAGAGTATACTGTATTTCCGTGTGGAATAGGACCAAGCCATAGGATATTGGCTCCTTAAAAAGAAAAAGAAAAAAAAAGAATAATTCGTGAGATACTGCAAATACAGTCAATGTAATTAAAGTACCATTTAATTACATATGTGTATTACATAGAGCCAGTGGGGCTGTCTATAACATAGAGGTTAAGATTACAGGCTCTAGAGATAGAATGCTCAAGTTATAATTTTAGCTTTATGACTGTCTAGCTATATGACCTTTTGGTACAGTACTTTTCTGTTTTCCTCATCTTTTTTAAATGGAAATAATGATAATCTCTAAAAGTTGTGGTAAGATTTGAATGAGTTAGTACATGTAGTGTGCTTAGAATTGTGTTACTTAGTAAGTGATAAATGTTAGCTTTTATTTTGAAAAATGTTAGAAGTACTATAGAGGGTAGATGGGTTTACTTTGTATATGCTTTCTGGAAAACAATGTATAATTATTCATTTGGCTAATTTGTCACTGCTGAACAACCAAATTTTTACTTAAAACACTCATTTTCAGTTTTTTTCCCACCATATTTTTCCTGTGTCACATGCCACATCATTCTATGGATTATATATTAGATAAAATTGACATATCCTCAAGATAACGTCTAGTTGATATTACATTTATATAATATCAAATATATATATAGACAGTTTGTTATTTATTGTCTAGTCATTACATGTGATTAACTTTTCAACATTATTCATTTTGTTTTGCAAAAAGAAAGGGAGTCATTTGAAATTTTTTTTTTTCCTTTTTTTTTTTTTTTTTTTTTAGTATTTTGAGAATGTAGTTTTTGGTAGGGTACATCAAGACAGGTGAAATTTCCTAGAGTGAGGTTTGATAGAAATGCTAATTCTGTAGGATCTGGAATTTATCCAAATTTATTATTTTTTTTTCCTTTTCAGAAAACATTCATTAAGCACCTAGTGTGAATGATTATGTGGATATAAAGGTGTGGTCTTTCTTTTAAATAACTCATAATCCATGGGTTATCTGAACTGTAGTAGTATCAAACATATTGCTTGCAACCAATTGGTTAAAAAGCATGTTTTCAAAATCTGTTAATATATTTACAGTAATGACTTACTCCTCTGCATTAGAAAGAGGTACAGATTGCAGAATAAAATGGAGGAATATATTAACTTTTTATTTGCTTGTATTGTGGGGGACAGGACTGACAATTAAAGCCAAGGTGGTTATGAAGTGGCAAAGTGTGCTTGGCTTGTAAGTCTTAAGATTTTTATCTTTCAGAGAGACTGATCACCTCTCTTTCTTTTTGGATATACATGCAGAGTCTTTTTCTAGGGATAGTTTCCCAAACAAAGTTGAATTGAAGATTAAGATTTAGAATTATGAGAAAAACAAATAGAAAACCTTGAAATAAAAGATCATTTAAACTTAAAATAGCATATTTATAATCCTTTTAGTCATCTAGATAATGTTTTCAGATAGACAATTTTAATCCATTGACCCCATTCTTTAGACTCAAAATTCCAAAAAATATATTTCAGAAAAGTGACAAATAAATAATAAATTGTCATCTCTCTGATGGTCAAATGATAATGGTCTTAAAGTTTATCATGCCACATGAAAAATTATATTTTCATATTATTTCTTGGGTTGTTTTGTGTGCCTTGCTTTCATAAAAGATTAGTCACTTTCACTTGTTTAAGATGATGAGTCTTACATATTTTTTTCTGTGTTAAATATCACATATTACTTTGCTTTGCCCCAACTATTATAGCATTCTTTTTAAAAAGCCAACAATCATGTTAAATTTTTTTTTTCTAGATTTGTTGACCTACAGAATGCTTCGATACCCATATTTTTGTAGAACCTATAAAAAATTTCTTTCATGCTGGTTGGAATCTGGCATATTTAATTTAGGTGTCTGGCCAAAAAAGATATACACTACAGCAGAAAGATATGATGAATATGACGCCCATGAGCAAGTAGATCAAACTAGAGCTCAGGAGTTCCACAGATCTCAAGATTCTGAAGCTATGACTGAGTTACACATTCCGGTAATGGTGGATGAAGTTGTTCGTTGTTTGGCACCACAGAAAGGGGAGGTAAGTTGATTCGATTTTTATTTTTTAATGCTTAAAATTGAGATATAATGAACTTATCTTAATGTTCACAATTTTAAAGTATATGACTCAGTGATTTTTAGTATATTCGTAAGATTGTAGAATTATCACCACTATCTAATTCAGAAACATTTTTATCAACCCAGTAGGAAACCTCATACCCATTAGCATTCACTCCCCTTTGTCCCCCTTTCCTTTGCTCTTAGCAACCATTAATCTATTTCTTGTCTATGTATTTGCCTAATGTGGACATTTTATATAAATGGACTCATATAATATGTGGCCTTTTGCATCTGCCTTCTTTTATTTAGCATATTTTCAAGATTCATCCATGTGGTAGCACAGGGATGTTCAACCTTTTGGCTTCTCTGGGCCACACTGGAAGACGAAGAATTGTCTTAGGTCACACATAAAATATACTAACACTAATGATAGCTGATCATCTAAAAAATAATCACAAAGAAAAATTTCATAATGTTTTAAGAAAGTTTACGAATTCGTGTTGAGCCATATTGCAAAGCCATCCTGGGCCATATGCAACCCACAGTATGCAGGTTGGACATACTTGTTGTAACATGTATATATACTTCATTTCTTTTTATCCCTGAATCAATCCATTGTATGGATATGCCACATTTTCTTTATCCATTCATCAATTGATGGCATTTATGCTTTCACTTTTTGCTATTGTGAATAATATTGCTATGAATATTCATGTATGACTTTTTGTGTAGAAAATAGGTTTTCAGTTCTCTTAGGTATATACTTAGGAGTGGAATTGCAGGGTCATATAGTCATTCTATTTAACTTTTTGAGGATCTGCCAAACTGTTTTCTAGAGTTGATGAGTCTTGTCAAATAACTGTTTTCAAAGAAAAAGAACATTACACTGGCTAAGTGGGAAGGTATGGAAACTGAATTCTAGTTTATCTTCTTGAGAATTTCAGTATCTTTTCAGGAATGACCGGAGACAAAAATAGGGATCTGAATTCCTATTCTCTGTTTTCTTAGACTTAGTTTTCAGCTACCCTGTTCTCTTATTCAGAGTTTTCCAGAGAAACAGGACCAACACAAGATGTGCAACAATGTGTCTGTGTGTGTGAAGAGAGAGAGAGAGAGAAAGATAAATTGATTGATTTTAAGGGATTTATTCATGATTATAGAGGTTTAGTAAATCCCCATTCTGCACGGTAGGCTGTCAGACCCAGGTAAGAGGCTAAAGGCAGTTTGAGGCTAAAGGCAATTTGCTAGCAGAATTCCTTTTTGTTCTATGAAATCTTTCCATTAAATTAGATGAGGCCCACTCACATATTGGAACATTATCTGCTTTACTCTGTCCAGCATTTAAATGTTAATAATTAAATAAATACCTTCACAGAAACATCCAGAATAATGTTTGACCAAATATCTGGGCACTGTGGCCTAGCTAAGTTGACACATAAAATTTATCATCACATTTGTGCTATTTATGGTGTTGTTGGCAGGATTATATAAAGTCTTAGATATTCAAACATTTTAATATCTATAAAATAATCACAAAAAAATGTTAGGTGATATGATAGCCAAAAAGAAAAAGTTAGAAACTTTCTGAAAATTAAGTACATTTATAAAAGGAAAAGAAAAATTATCTTTATTATAGTAAATTGTCTTCTAATGTGTTTATTACTTAATGCTGATACTTTTTATCATGCTGACTTCAGAAATATGATCTCTTTTCTATAAGTTACTATTATTACCTAAAGTATTTCTATTTTAAAAGTTATACCTTGCTGCTTTTTCTAGCATATAATGACTTAGTAGTTAGGAACAAATATTCTATAACTGGATTGCCTAGGTTTGATTCATTGTCTAATATGCATGTGTACATGTGCATACACATGGCTCTAAAATTTTTTTGAGAATTCTTTAAGTTGGAGTAGACAGTTTTCATGAATTAAATTCTAAGTTATATGCATAAGAATGGCTGGATGTTGCTCATATAAATACAAGCCATCAATGATATGACTTAGGTTGCTTCATCATAAACATATTCTGTTTACCTTCTCTTCAGGTGGTATATATATGAAGGCTGTCCAGAAAAAAAAAACACCAAAAAAAACCAACAAGCATAAATGCCTCTGTTTTTCATATTACACGGCTGGATCCTTTCTAGACATCCCTTGTATAATAAACCCAGTATTCTTAAACGAGATAATATGTATAAAACATCTAACTCAGTGCTGTAGCATAGTAGGGATTCTACAATATACATGAAAATGTAAATTAAAAATTAAGTTAGACATCCTGTTAAATATGACTTCATCAAAATTTTCCTCATTATCTTTTAAAAGTCGTAATGCAAGGATAAAAATTATTACCAATACCTAAATGTTAGTTTTAAAAACAAGTATATATAAATATGTATGATGTTTTTGAGATACATGTGATATGAGAAGGGAGTAACAGTTAGTAAAAATATAGAACTCAGTTCAATGACTGAAATTCTCTGGAATGAGAAACTAAAGTTTATTGTATAAATGTGGTGAACCCCCTAGTAGCAAAAAACAAGTATTTATTTTGCACTAGCACATGAAGTAGAAAAACAAACGAAAACAAACCTCACTAAGTCTCTTACTATATAAGCATTGGATATGCATTTTTTTCTAAAATGAAGTAGAATAAAATTAGAGGATTCTACAACTTGAACTGCTGGTTCAGTAGTTCAGTTGTAATGCTGGTTTATTTTAACATTTCCATTGTTCTGATTTGAGTTGGGTTTTCTAGTAACTTTTTATGGAAAGTTTAATTTTATGAATGGAATTCTGAAAACTTCCATGTGAGGCATACTTAGAGACAATGTTATTTCTTATCTTTTCTGCTGTCTGGCAGACAGCTTTATTTACTATTCCTTTAATCTTCAATAATAAAGAATTGGTGACAGTCTTTGGACAGGAAAGGTCTTCATTTCTTCCAGAATCCATTACTTGCTTCTTTTCTTTCTGAACCCTTTTCCCCCAAATCTTTTCCCTTTGCACGCTGTGAGTCATACACTCACTTGTATCAGTCACCCCTGTAATTACTGTTTTTCACCTCACCTTCAATGGTGAATTACAAATTAAACTTTTGGTCATAATGGGAACTTTGAAAAATATATAAATGTAGTTTTGAATGATATCTTGGTCATCTAATAGTTATTTTTTTTATCTTTAATATTTAAAAGGTACTTAACCTAAAGAAAGTAATTGATTTTGGGAATTTCTTTTACATAGCCAATTTATAATATATTAATTTAGTTTTGCAAATACATGCAAAATATTTATGAGGTTGAATTAAAATTAAAAACAAATTCCTCTTCCTCTCCCCTGGGAGGTACAGAAGGAATTAAATAAACTATAATTTTTTTTCCTTGTTCAACTTCTATTATTTCACTTTCTAAGTCAGTTACTTTTTAAAAGAATGTATTACTTATTCTAAAAACCTTTTCTTTTTCCTTTTTTTTTTTTGTCCTGCAGATATTTTAGTGTAGGCTACTTTGGCTAATTTTTCATCCCTAGTTTCTGAAATTGGAGAAAGTAAGCATAATCCTGTCTAATTGAAGATGGTAGCAGTTTGGAGGATATAGGAGACTTTGTATGTTTTGCCATTAATAGTTCTAATTTTGCCTGGTGCCTTGGGCTGTCTGTAAGAGTGAAACGTATGAGGAATGATAGGCATGCAAGGACTAGTACCAATAACTGTAATATTAGACAAGTAACTTATTAAGGCTGTGCCTCAGCTTCTGGGTCTATAAAATGAGGAAATACAGTCTACCTAAGTGTAGTCACTGTGAGGATTAGATGAGTTTGTGTACGTAAATTGCTTAGAATGATTTCTTCCAAGTAGTATGAGCTCAATAAACTGTTATTATGATGATGATATGAAGGGTCAGGGTTGGTAGCTGATACAGTAAAATTCAAGAGAAAAATACTGGGAGACAGCAAAGGTGGAAATAAAAGGACCAGCAAAGGTGGAACGAATATGCCTGGAAATGAGAAAGTATTGTTTCCTCTGGAACTCTAGTCATCATCATCCTTTAGGTCTTGAGACACATTTCTTTTTCTTAGAGAAGCTTTTTCTGAGCCTCCAGAAGAGGCAGGTTTCCATGTTATACATCATAGAATTATATGTTTTTCTTTCATAGTACTTATAATTTATAATTATGATTTTCATGAGATAATTTGTTCAGTT
>PVKE010027398.1:0-21623 GCA_004027555.1 Craseonycteris thonglongyai | reverse complement strand
TTTATAGAGAGTAATTGTTTTATCTTCAGTGCATATTTATTTCTATTTTACTTTTGACAGATAGAGAGAGAGACAGAGACAGAGACAGCTAGAGAACCGAACTGTGGGAACTCCCCAGTTCAGCACGTGGGTCCTGCCTGGGCCGGAGCCGGGATTCGATCCTCGGTCCTCGTGGCCTCAAAGCAAGCGCTCAACCCACTGAGCCATCCCGACTTTCCCCCTAATCTGATTTTTATTATTTTCTTCCTTCTGCTGATTTAGGGTTTCATTTGTTCCTCTTTTTCTAGTTCTTTAACAGCTTAAAGATGTTAGGTTGTTTGAAATTTTTTTGTTTCTTGAGATAGGCCTGTAGGAATATAAATTTTCCTTTTATCACTGCTTTCACTACATCCCCAAAATTTTGATACAATGTGTTTCCATTCTTATTTATTTCTATGTATTTTTTTATCTTCTTATTTATTTATTTATTTGTTTGTTTATTGTTGTTAAATTTAATGGGGTGACATTGATTGGTAACAATTAGATAGTTTCCAGATGTACAAGTCCACATAACATCATATTGCTATGTATTTTTGATCTCTTCAGTTCTTCTTTGACCCAGTCATTTTTTAATAACATGTTGTTCAATCTCAACATATATTTTGTTTATCCTGCTTTGTTTTTTGCAGTTGATTTTTAATTTCAGAGCTTTGTGGTCAGAGAATACACTTGATATGATTGCAACCTTCTTAAAATGTTAAAGCTGGTTTTGTGTCCCAGATATGTTCTATCCTTGAGAATGTTCCATGTGCACTAGAAAAGAATGTATAGTCTTGTGTTGTAGGATAAAGTGTCCTATAAATATCAATTATGTTCAATTGCTGTAATGTACCATTGAAGGCTGATATTTTATTATTGATTTTCTGTTTGGAAGATCTGTCCATGGCTAAATGGGGTGTTTATGTCCACTACTATAATTGTGTTTTTGGTGATTTCTCCCTTTAGGTCTGTTAGTGGTGGCTTTGTAATCTTTGGTACTACCTGATTGGGGTTACATATATTAATAAATGTCATGACTTCTTGTTGTATTTTTCCCCTTTTCATTATAAAATGTCTCTTTCTTATTATGTTGTTTTTGTTTTGGGGGTTTTTTTTTGTTTGTTTGTTTTTTAATTCTGAAGTCTGTTCCATCAGATACAAGTATGGCTACACCTGCTTTCCTTTGGATGCCATTCACTTGAAGTGTTGTTTTCCACCCTTTCACTTTAAGTCTCTGTTGGTCCTTGTGGCTAAGGAGTGTTTCTTGGAAGCAGCATATAGTTGGGTTTTGTCCTTTAATCTGCTACTCTGAATCTTCATATTGGTGAGTTCAGTCCATTTATATTTAAGGTGATGATTGATATATGAGGATTTTCTATAGCCATTTTATCGTTTGTTTTCTGGTTCTCTGGTGTCTTGATCTGTTTTTTCTTTCAGTTATTTTAATTTAATGGTATTCTGTGATTTTTTCCCATTTTCTTTATTTTTAATGTTACATGTCTCAATTCTGGATTTATTTTATTTATTTTTTATTTTATTGTTAAATTTATTAGGGTGACATTGGTTAGTAAAAATTACATAGGTTCCAGGTGTACAATTCTACAGTATTTCATCTATATGTTACAATATGTTTCCACCACCCAGAATCAGCTTTCTTTCCATCCCCAAATATTTAACTCCCCTTCCCTCTTATCCCACCCCTCTCCCCTTTTCCCTTAGGTCACTACTAAATTATTGACTATATCCATGATGTTTTATTTCTTTGTTGCTTTCAGTTTTTATATTCCACATATGAGGGAAGTCATATGGCTCTTAACTTTTTCTGTCTGGCTTATTTCACTTAGCATGATGATCTCAAGTTCCATCCATGTTGTTGTAAATGGCAATATTTTATCTTTTCTTATAGCTGAGTAATATTCCATTGTATGTATGTACCACAGCTTTTCTTTATAAATGGTTACCAAAAAGTTTATATAAAATAAACTTTTATATAGTCATTTTTTTTCTTTAAAATACTTCTGATAATCATTTCCCTCTGAAAATTCAGACCTTAACTTTTTTCTTTTTTATGTTTTTTGTTGTCACCAGTTATCCCTATTTGTTTTGACTTTTGGATCCAGTTTGAATAGCCTCCTTCAGTATTTCCTATAGTCCATGTCTTTTGCTAGAGAATTTCCTCAGCTTCTGTGTACTGGAAATGTTTTTATTCCTCTTTAATATCTGAAGGAAAACTTTGCTAGATAAATTATTATTGGTTGGTAATTTTTATCCTTCAATAATTTGAATATTAGACTCTACTCCCTCCTGGCTTGTAGAATTTTTGCTGAGAAGTCTGATGATTATCTGATGATTATTTAATGATCTTTTCTTTATAACTTACAGTTTTCTTTTCCCTGGGTGCATTGAGAATTCTTTCTTTGTCATTAATTTTTCACAGCTTTAATATAATGTGTCTTGAAGTAGGCCTCTTGAGTTTGAGGTAATTTGGCACTCTTTTTGCCTCCTGAAACCAAGAATCTAGTTCTTTCCACAGGCTTCGGAAATACTCCCCAACTATTTGTTTAAATAGATTCTCTATGCCCTTTTTGCTCTCCTCTTCTTCTGGTAAACCTATTATTACTATGTTATTTTTTCTAACTGAGTCAGATAGTTCTTGTAGAGTTCTTTCATTTTTTTTTTTTAATTCTCATGTCTCTCTTTTTCCATCTGTGTCATTTCCATATTTATATCTTCAATATCACTAATTCTTTACTCCATCTGGTCATCTCTGCTTCCTATATTAGCTATTATACTTTTCACCTCTTTTATTGTGTTGCTTATCTCTAGAATTTCTATTTGGTTCTTTAAAGTTTCAATCTCTGTTAAAATATTCCTTTTGATTGTGGATTTCCTTTCTGAGTACATTAAACTGCTTCACTGTGTTTTCTTTGATCTCCTTGAGTGTTTTCAGAATTGCAGTCTTAAATTCTGTGTCATTTAAATCACATATTTTCATGTCTTTAAATTCTTTTTTTTTCCTGGAGATTATTTATTTTCTTTCTGAGCAGCTTTATTCCCTTGGGTATTCATAGCTGTTGGTGTGTTTTGCTTCCTGGGCATCTAAGAACTTTCCCCCGGTAGACATGAAGAGGTCTTATTTCCCCCCACTTTTTATTAGGTATTGCTAGAGCTTTTAGGCTACAGCAGTTTATTTTCTCTAAATTTTTATTTATTTATTTATTTATTTATTTATTTATTTGGTCTTCTCACACTAGGAAATTTCCTGGAAGGTGGGCTTCTCTTTTTTTGGCCCACTTGCCTTGGCCTCAGGGCACCTTTCCTTTGGGAAGATGTTGTTGGCCATGAGACTCTGCACCTCTGAAATCTTAATGCTGGCAGCAGTAGCCATGCCTACCTGTCACAGCTTCCCTGGATCTCCCTGCTGATTTCAATGGGATGGGCTGTGAGGTTTGTTGTGGGAAGCACAGGTTTGTTTGTGGCTCTGGCAATGGTGATTTCCAGACAGCAGCTGTCTAGCCCCTACAGCTCTTTCTCTGTCAGCATTGGGTGGGGCTGGGAGAGACAACCAGGCTTTGTGCCTATGATTTATGCCTGGCAGTAAGGGCAATGATGGCTATGAGCTCTGTGTGCCCTGAGGCTGCAGCCCTGGGTGCTGGGCTCAGCAGCAACACAAGCCTGTTGTTCCATCAAGAATGTACAGGGCCAGGGAAGTCATGCATGCCACCCTCTGCCTTTCTCTTTTCTTTAGTCCATGCTTCACCCAGGATCATGCTGTGCTCTGGACCATGTTTCCTTGCCAGTTGGAACCTCAGTTCCTAATTCTCCCTGGATCATGCTGTGCTCTAGCCTGTGGTCCTCAGCCCCCATCTCACTCTATCTCCTGCTGGGCTCTGGATTGCATTCCGTGACCCTATCTCTGAAATTCTTCCTTCCCTTCTCCCCTGCTCACTCCCTTTTCTTGAAATTTTAGATGTTTCCTTGTGATGAGTGGGTCTCTCAACTGAGGTTATGTGTTGCTTAGGGATTCCCTTGTTGAACTATAGTTATTCAATTTGCTGTATTTTCCAGGAGAGCTTTCAAGAATCCCTTCTTATGCTGTCATCTTGATGGTATCTTTTTTAAAGTAGCTTTTTTTTTAATGGTTGCATTAGATAGTACATTATACATATATCACCAGAGAATATTGTTGATTTTCATATGTGTATAGAAAACTTACTTCCCTTTATGTCCTATTACTCTCCTATGTTTATAATATATAATTGCCTTAAACATTTTCTCTGCTTACACTTAGAACCACAGCTGAGAGTTAGAATTTTTACTTCAACTATCTAACATAATTTAGAAACTCAACAGAAAAAAGAACACCTATTGTATTTACTAATATGCTTACCTACCACGTTTTTTCTTTCTTTCTTTTTTTTCTTTTTTTTTGTCTTCCTTATGTTCCAGGGTTTCTTCTTTGATTTTTTTGCTTTCTGTTTAAAGACCTTTTTTGGACTTTCTTTTAGGTCTTAAGTTATCTGATGACAAATTCTCTGAGTTTTTATTCATTTGAAAATTATTTGATTTCTCCTTCATTCCTAAAATATATTTTCACTAGGTATAGGATTTTGGTATGAAAATTCTTTCCTGTCAGCATTTGAAAATTATTGTACTATTCCTTTAGGCCTCAAAAATTACTGATGAGAATCTGATGTCATTTTATTGTTTTTGTCCCTCCCCCCCCACCCCATGTATGTAAGGGTCATTTTTCTCTGGCTGCTGTCAAGATTTTTCATTGTCTTGGTTTTCAGAAGTTTGGTTATCTGAATTTGTGTGGATTTCTTTGGGTTTGTTCTGTTTGGAGTTTGCTTAGCTTCTTGAATCTGTAGGTTTATATCTTTTGCCAAATCTAGGGAGTTTTCATCCATTATTTCTTTGAGTACTTTTTCAGCCCTGTCCTTTTTTTTCTCTTCATCTGGAATTCTGACGACGTCAATATTCAACCTTTCATGACAGCCCCATTGGTCTTAGAGGTTCTGTTTATTTTATATTTTCAGTTTATTTCACCTCTTGTTCAGATTGGGTAATTTCTATTCTTCTATCTTCCACTTCATTGATTCTTTGCTTTGTTACCATTCAGCTGTTGAGTCAATCACAGGACTTTCTTATTTCAGTTATTGTATATTTTTCAGTTCTAAGATTTCTGTTTGATTGTTTTCTATTTAGTCTCTGTTTTTGCTGAGGCTTCCATATTCTTTTCCCATCTTTTTCAAGCTTGTTCATAGTTGTTCATGGAAGCATTTTAAAAGTCACATTTTAGCATTAAAATCATTGGTGGAGGTAGATAGCCTCTGTATCTTCTCTGTGTTGGCTGGGATTGAGTGTATGATTGTATGTTTTATTCAGTTTTAGATTGTTTGGTTCTTGGTATGATGAATAATCTTTATTGAAATGTGGGCTTTTTTGTACTATGTTATGAGATTCTGGATTTTGCTTAAATCTTCTGTTTCTTCTTCTTCTTCTTCCTCCTTCTTCCTCCTCCCTCCTCCTCCCTCCTTCTTCCTCCCTCCTCCTCCTCCTCCTCCTCCTCCTCCTTCTTCTTCTTCTTCGACACTGCTCTGACAGGGAAAAGGGGGAAGTGCTGCTTAGATACTGTCAAATAGAGGTAGAAGTACAGGTTCTCTTCTTGGAGTTCATTGACCCCCAAGGTGGAGGAGCTCCTCATTACTACTGGGTAGGGGTAGGAGTTCTGGTTTTTACTGACACCACAGTGGGAATAATTTTGTTACCATTCTACACTAGTGAAAGTGTTGACTTGACTCTCTTATTAGGCTTCTTCTGACACTACCCCAGTTGGAAAAGGGAGAAGTGTCTCATTACTTCTGAGTTGGGGCAAAAGTCCAGGCTCCATATTTGGTCCAATACTGTGAAAGAAGGTGAAGCTCATTGCCTATCAGTGGGAATGAGATTCTAAGTGTACTTCTCTAACACCACCCTTAGTGAGGTGTTAGAATACCTAGTTTATAGCCTTATGAGTGAAATTTTTGATGCTTCACTCAGATTTTTCTGCATGGTGAATGTGGGTGCCACAGTTTTATATGTGGTGTTTAACCAGAGTAACATGCTTATTATTTAAAAGTTTTACATTTTGCTAGGCTGCACCTTTCCTAGTCTACTAGCTGCAGAGAGTAAGTTACTGAGGGCACTTTTTTTTGTCTGTAACTAATGGCATTGATGGTTTTCTGGTTTCTTTAGCACCCAATTTGCAATTTATAAGGCAAAAAAACAAACAAACAAAAAAACCCCAAAACCAAAACCAAACCAAAAAACACCCCAGGGAATTGCCACCATGCTATTCCTTAGTTCCAGAGGTCCCTAACTGGTCTGTATTTTCTTTTTCTATTAGTATTTTCTTATGATTGCTTTATATACAGTAGACTCTCAGTTAACATTTTTGATGAGTTAACTCTCATCAAAAATTCTGCTACTGGCAGCTGCACCATTGACTGGAAACTCCTCAAAGTTGATGGCAGAGGAAGAGGATTTCACAGACATCACAGCTGGTCACAACTTTCTCCAACATTTCCATAATGTTTCACTTCTTACAGAATCCTAAGCACAACTGACAGTGTAGATAGTACCTTTAAGATTATATTTTTTCTGAAAGTCCAGAATTACCTCATCAAAATTAGTCATTTTTGCATGAAGTCATGCCTGTAAAACATTTTTTTTATATTCTGTATCATTCCATGATCCATTGGTTGGATCACACTTGTGACATTAGCTGGAAGATAATATACAAAAATGTTGCCATTAATGATCTCTTCTGCTGGATGGTGTGTGTAACAGTTATCTTGGGGCAATAGAATTATACTGTTCTCTGGTATTCCTTTCTTTCATAATTTTTTTTTAACACTAGGGACAAATGAATAATGAAACCATGTGGTAGAAATTTCTGTGTCTATCCAACTATTACTCTGTGCATGATAATTTACAGGAAGTTTAGTTATGCTTTTAAAGCAAATTTGCTGGCCACACAAACCTTTCCCTTATGACTTCCCAATACATTTGCACAAACAAGCACAGTCATATGGTCTTTATTTGGCTTGAACCTGTGACCTACGTTTTCATTACCACCAGCCAAAGTACAATTAGGCAGTCAAGTCCACATTAATCTAATCTCATTTGCATTATAAATCTGCTCTGGGGTCAAGCCATTTTCTGTAACCAATTCACTAAATACATCACAAAATGAAGCTGCAGCCTTATCTGACAAGTCCAGCTTATGGATGCCATGATGATCCTTGAATTGGTTAAGGCTAGCCACCTGAAAATAAACACGAAATTTCAATGTTCATTTCCTCATGAAATTCTCTCACATTTTCTGCAACATGGGTCCAGAAATACAACCACCCTCAGAACTTTTTAGAGAAAACCACTCATCCAGGGCCTGGACAAGCACTTCCATTTTCAGTGTATGAAGAGTATGATGCTTTCCCACACTCTTATCACACTCCAACTTAACATCAAATTCCTTTATCTTCTGAGATTGAGCCTTAATGTCATAGACTGTTGACAAACCAATATTATAACCCTTCATGAGCACTTCATGATTCTCAACTTTCTCAAGCCTCTTGAATATTTCCATCTTTTGTTTGAGGGTAAGCACTATGCATTTAAGCTTACTTGGGACCTATTTTGGCATATGGTACTTGGGATTTGGGTGAGAACACAGAATTTGAAAAACAATAGATCTCGAACTGGTATGTTTACACATGGTAAATTGGCAGGAGTTGAAGACAAACATGTGGAGTGCAAAGTATAGGCCCACTCACAGTGCAGCACAGCATGCAGTGCACCAAGTTTAAACTTATATTCCTGCTAGAAATTGATTTTATCTTAGTTTTTATTCAAAGTATTACTTCTTTGATTTTTTTTTGGTTTATTTTGCCAGTTGATTGAGAGTTCCGGTTGCTCAAGTTCCAGTTAACAGAGAGATTACTATATAATGCCTAGAGATTTTAGTTCTATTAAATGGGAAGAATAGGAAAAAAGTACATTTATGCAATACTCCCTGCTATTATTTATTTAGTTGCTTAAATTGTTGCATAATTAGACAATGCCTATTTGGTTTCTCTATAGTTTTGACATATCCCATAATTTTTTTTATCTTTCTTATTTTTATTTTTTAGCACATCCTTACCTTTGGGCTCAAAAAACATTCTAAGCTCATTTTGTACTTTTCATGCTCAATACTGTAACCACTGATTTCTCCAAGAATATCTAGTTCCTTTCAGTGGAGAAGCGTAATTAGATCTAGTCAGTAGGTTGTCTTATTGTTATTAGGGACTGCTGCTCCCAGGCATTCACAGTGGACAGAGAGCACAATCATTCATATTTATATCTGTAATGGTTAATTTTATGTGTCGGCTTGGCTTGGCCAAGGTACACAGATATTTAGTCAAACAATATTCTGGATGGTTTTTTGGTTTTTTTTATATTAATTTTTTTTTAATATATATATTTTTTTATTTTTGACAGAGAGAGAGAGAAATACAGAGACAGAGAGAGAACTGAACTGGGGGAGCTCCCAGCCCAGCACATGGTTCCGCATGGGCCGGGGCCGGGACTCGATCCCCAGTCCCAGGCACTGCAAAGTGAGCGCTTCACCCACTGAGCCAGCCCGGCTTCCCCTGGATGTTTTTATGAGGGTGTTTTTGTATGAGATTTACAGTTAAATTAGTGGACATTGAGTAAGTAGATTGCCCTCCACAATGTGGTTGGGCCTCAACTGAAGGTCTGAGTAGAACAAAAGACTAACCTCCCCAGAAAAAGGGAATTATCCAGACTAATGGACTTGGACTTGAACTGTAATATAAGCTCTTCCCTGGGTTTTCAGCCTGATGGAGCTGAAGACTTTGGATTTGTCAACCTTAATAATTGTGTGAGCTAATTCCTTAAAATTATTCTATCTATCTATTTATCTATCTATATTTATTTTTATATCTATTCTGTATGTTGAAAACCATGAGTTTACATCAATACTTAATTTCAATTAAGAGAAAATTTGAACATTCTCTTTTTTCATATTTTAAATCCCTGCTTTGATAGAGAATCAAAGATTCATCTTTGATAGAAAATCAAAGAAGGAAGTTAAAATTTGATAGAAAATCTAGCTTCCCCTATTCTAAATACATTTACTTATTAGCTCAATTCCCCTTACAAGTTTTTGGGCAATGGTAGGATATATTTTGTCAGTTTTCCAACATAGAAGAGTACAGTGTCCTGAGCATGGAGTCACTTCCTTTTCTAATTCTCACTAGGGCCTGTATAAACTTAGGGTGGCCTTGGTTCTTCCTCAAGGGAAATGTTCTGAGAGAGCATATGGGAAGCTGCCAGAGGTATAGCACATGTCATTGGAGTTTTTAAAAGCTGAGTCATGGAAAGTGGCTATAAAATCATAGCTTGCATTTGCATAACATTTTACTTGTGCCTAAAAACCCTGTTAGATGGTCAGGGCATTCATTATTAGCTTTATTGTGATTGGCTCAATAATGGCCCTCTGAAAGATATTCCTGGTTCCAAGTCCTAATCCATGGAACCTTACATGGAAAAAAAGTACTGTGTAGATGTGATTAAACTAAGAATTTGAGATTGGGACATTAGATTACGGTAGGCCCTAAATATACATGTACCCTTATAACAAAATAGATTTGACACAGAAGAGAAGTAAGCAGAGATTGGAGTAAAGTGGCTGCAAGCTAAGGAGTATCAGGAACCACCAGAAGATGAATAAAGGACACCTTGAATTTGGCTAGGTTATAACAATTTTGGATTTATGTGTTCCAGAACTGAGATTTTTTATTATTTATTTATTTATTCATTCATTCATTCATTCATTTATTTTGACAGAGAGAGACAGAGACAGAGAGTGACAGAGAGAAGGGGGAGGGCTCAGAGCAGTCTCCATAGTTGACAGCATTAGTTTTCCATATAGTTCCACTCCACAGGTGGGGGCGGGGCTGCGCAGGGCAGGAACTGGGCCGGGAGCCTCCCACATAGTCCCTGGCAAGAACTGAACTGGGGGCACACCCCAGTTCAGCATGTGGGTCCCCATGGGCTGGAGCCGGGATTTGATCCTCGGTCTCTGGGGCAGCAAAGCAAGTGCTTAACCCGCTGAGCCTCCCAGCTTCCCCAGAACTGAGATTTTTTAAAGCTACCAAGTTTGTGGCAATCTGTTACAGCAGCTATCAGAAACTAATAACTCATCTTAAACAAATGTGGAACCCGAAACTCAGAGAGGATGAATGACTTGCTTAAGACCATACAGGTAGGTGGCAGAGCTAGAATTCAGATCCAGGTTTATTAACTTTAAATACAATGCTTATTTATGGTGGCTGCCTCCTCCTGTACTGACCTCCTCCCCTCCAGTGAGACAGAGAAAATAGTAGAAAGAGCAAGACAGGAGTGGTTGTCATCCTTGGGTGCTTATTAAAAACTCGAGAGGAAC
Organism: Craseonycteris thonglongyai; assembly: GCA_004027555.1. NCBI lineage: Eukaryota > Metazoa > Chordata > Mammalia > Chiroptera > Craseonycteridae > Craseonycteris > Craseonycteris thonglongyai. The sequence goes on along the minus strand of PVKE010027398.1, from coordinate 11,113 downwards.
TTTTACAATATACCGCTCTAGGTCCCATCCAAGACAAATGAATTACTTTGGTGGTAGGACCTAAGCAAAAGTATTTTTAATACTTTAATAGCTCTCTGGGTGATTCTAGGGTTTAGCCAAGTTTGAGAACCAGTGGTGCGGTGATACCAAGTTCATTCCATATGTTCATGTGTATGAGAACTATGACTATTTTTCCACACCTGAACTTGAGTTCTATTATTAACTCTTATTACATCAAGTGCCAGAAACTTAAACACTGTTAAATCAGGATCTGCCTCCATTATCTTTTTATTTATTTATTTTTTATTTTATTTTTTTGACAAAGCGAGAGAGACACAGAGACAGAGAGAGAACTGAACTGGGGGAACTCCCCAGTTCAGTATATGGGTCCGCACGGGCCGGGGCTGCATCCAGGATTCGATCCTCGGTCTCCAGTGCTGCAAAGTGAGCACTTAACCTGCATACTGAGCCTTCCCGGCTTCCCTATCCATTATCTTTTCAACCAGGGAATACATGCAGTGATAGCTCAGATGGGAACATCTAGTCCTTGATGTTTTCATTTAACTAAGCTGGCATCCTTTGACACATTTCTCTTCTGAAATACTCCTTATTGTTCAACAGGTCTACCCCTTATTGTTCCCACCTCTTGGCTCTCTGTACTGGTCTATGTAACTTTCAAGAGTTCTGGAAGCCCTTGCAGCGTTCCTCAGCTCTGCTGGGGTGGGTACAAATCCTAGGAACATGATTCAGCCCTATCTGCTGGAGTGCATCAACCTGCCATAGGTTTCCATGCCTGTACCACTCCTGTGCTCAAGGGATTTGGGGTCTCCCACCAATGCTCCTTGATTTTGATCCCCAAATCTCTTTTAGGGTGGAATTATCCTTCACCTTGGACATAATGGTCTTGGAGAGTACAGAGCACTGGGACTCTCCTCAAGGGACCACCAGAGAGTGTCTAGATTCCACATTTTTCTCTTCACCTTCTCTAGGACTATTAGAATGTAGAGGGTATAAAAACTTTAGTAATCGTGGGATGCTGGGATAGCTCAGCAAGTTGAGCACTTGCATTGCAATCGCAAGGTCCGAGGTTTGATTCCTTGACCCCAGCTTATTCAAATCCATATGCTGAATTGAGGTACAACTGGTAGTCTCTGGGATGGCACAACAGCAAAGGTTCTTGCCTCCTATGTGGGAGGTACCCAGTTTGGTTCCAACCCCATGCAGACCCACATCCACTTGTGTGGAATGATACCATGTCACAACTGATGATGTATAACTATGAAGGCTGCTCTGGGCCTCCCCCCTTTCTCTTGCTCTCACACTTTTTTCTCAAACAAACAAATAAATACAACTTTAGTGATATTAAAGGACTGTGAAAAAAATAATCTTCTTTCCCTCAGTAAATTGATCTTTCCTCTTTTCCTGCATACCGTCCCACATTACCTGTCTCCCAAACCTGTATTATTCTTAATACATTCTGTTATCCTCGACTGTGCACTACTAGTTTCTAAGAGTCTTATAAACATTGCAATTTTTAGCTGTGAAAAAAGTAGTTTCTTGGTAAAACAATTTCACGTTTTAAGGCTGATTGCATAATGATGAAACATTTAGCAAGTAGGGCGCCTATCATTGTACCTTACTCAATTCTTTAATGAAGTGTCAGGAGATATAGCATTCTGCAGTTAATCAAGGAGCGCTGTGTGAGGAGTGCATCTCCTCCATTGCTTGGGCCTCCAAAAAGGAGAGGGGCCCGTTGGACCAGCATGTTCTTTCTCACTGGTGCTCTTATCTGTATTTCTGCTGCTATTGTGCCTGTTTTTAAGCCAGTATCACAGACGACATAATAGTGGAGATGTGACCCAAACTTGAATCAAAGTTAACCCAATTAGGCTCTTTGCAGGGCTATAGTCTTACATCTTATTTTAGTACATGGACTTAAGACTTGAACTTGAAGCAAAGTTAACCCAGTTAGGCTCCTAGGAGGGCTATAGCCTTACATCTTATTTTAGTCATGGGCTTATTCATGCTTACCCACCGTGCCCTTTAAATAACTGGCCTTGGACTCAGGTGGTTGGTTGTACTGGTAACTCAACTACTGTGTTTATTATAAATTAAAATGAGCTTGCTTGAAAGTAAGTATGCCTTATTCATATCTTATGGGGTATGTGTTCCTAATAGAAGCAAGCAGGTACAGTCCTGGCTTTTTGGACACATTATTCCAGAATTTATTTGATTGGCTATAATGGGCAGTAGAAGGGTGGAGCAAGAGAGATTTGAACTATCAAAGTGTGTTTCCCTATTCCTGTTTCTAACTGCACAAACTATTAGTGCTGTAAGGAGCCTTGAGGTTAGTGTCTCATGAGTGTAAAGGGAACAAAAAAGTTCTTAAGAAAGTCCTGCCTTTAAGAGCTGAGATTTTGGGAGCAAAAAACCAAACCAAACCAAAACCAAACCAAACCAAACCGAACCAAACCAAAAAAACACAAAACAAAACCAACAAAAAACCCTTTCCCATTCCCTAAGGCGATAAGCTGCTTGTATTAGATTCACTTTACCTTTATACACTGCTGTTCTGAATAGTGAACAGTGAATAGTGTCACTGAGAATCAGAAGCAGGTGACAGAGTCTGGCTAATAACCTTTGTCAGAAACTCCCACCTTTTCCTAGGTTAACATCTTGTTCACTGAAATCACTTACACAATTTGAAGAGGGATGTCCAGAGAATAGACGCCCATTGTCCAGGTAAATTTTTTGACGGGCATAAATCATCTGAGGTTTTTCAATGTACAATGTGTGCACCTGAGTCATCTACAGAACTCTAAAGAAGCAGTTTCTTAGGTGGGATCTGGCGAAGGGTTTTGTTTTCGTTTTTTAAAGCTCCCCAAGTGATTCTGGTGTGCTCTCTGGATTGATAACTAGTGGCAGACCCATTTCTCTTTGAGCTCCAGAATCGCTCTCTTTTATTGACTGTTGTATCCCAAAGGTTCAACTCAGTGTTTGGCTCACAGTTGACATTCAGTACTTATTTTTTGAAAGCACCCCATCTAAGCACCTGAGGCTCAGAGAAGTTAAGATCACACAGGTAGTGGCGCTGGTTGTCCTTCCACTACATTTCACTAGAAAATGTTCAAGTGCTTTCTGACTGCGGGCCGAATATTGAGTCTGAGGTGTTCAGTTCCAAAGGTCTCAATTTGCTTTATAACCGCCTAGCCCAGCTACTTATCCAGGCAGTTATTGCCCGTCCCTGGCGCAGGATGTCCGACAACAGAAGTCACCCTAAAGCTCCGCCCAGATAGGTGGGGCCAGGATCGGCCCGCGCAAGGGAGTAGCTACGTAGCCGCACTTCTTCTAACGCAACGCCTGCGCCGAAGGGTCGGTGGTGGATTCAGAAATGGCGGCTTCCATAGTCTACAGTCGGCTTTTGGCCGCCGCCGCACTTTGGAGCCACCCGCCCCGGACGGCGCTACGGGCCGCCTCCCAGGTAGCGCCTCCCAGCCCGTTCTTGCTTCGAGGGTCGGTAAGGGAAAAGGAAGACACGGGAGACTTGGCTCCTGTGGCGGAGTTGTGAAGGGATCCGAGGCCCGGCTCGGGGTCACTTCTCTGTTGGTGACATTGGCTGACATGGGATTCCCCGCCAGGCCTGCGGGCGGTTCGCCCACGAGTACTGCCAGCCAAGGCTGCTAGCTGGCCCATGTTTGTGTCGCTTTGTCCGTGAGGAGCCGCGGCGGCCCATCTGCGGTTGCTCACCCAGTTTTCGAGGGGGCGGCGGGGAGCCAGCGTGGGGTCTGAGTGAAGGTGAAGGGTCCAGGGCAGTTTCTTCTGCATTCCCGCGTCCCCGGGGTTGCCGGAGGCCTCCGGGGCCCCGGGGAGGGGAGAGGGGGTTGAAAATGCCCTTCAGATGTACTTTTCTGTTCTTTGGGAGCTGTTGTAGGTGGGAAGGGCGACTTGGCGAAACCAGCAGTGTTTGCTGACAGAGCTTTTCAAAAAAGTTTCTTCTTTCCCCCAAGTAGTTGTGTAGGGCTCTGTTTGTTAATAGTGGTAATAAAATGTTTACCAGGTAACCAGTTGGGGAAGAAAACAGTCTTGGATCATTTCATTTTTGGATATACTGTAGCACAATGGCCATAGGATTTTGTTTTGTTTCTTGAGTGTTTACTATGTGCCAGTTATGTGCTAAGAGTTTTACGTATAGTCTGTAATTAATACTTAAACAATATTGTAAGGGAGTAAATATCCATATTGTTACCAGAGGGAAACAGTGTCCAGACTTGTGCTGCCTGCGCTGCTCAGCCAATAGACTGGTACAGGAGTTGGGTCATAGAATAAGTGTTTATTACAACGGCCCCCAACTACCCACAAGGCGGAGGTTGGGTGAAAGAAAGGAGAGGAGCCTTTATTTTAGAGCTACGCACAGCATGCAGAGATAAATAACCCTGCTGCTACCCCCAGACCTGTCCTAGATTGCACCTAGAGCCCTTTTTCCTTTTAACAGTACCATCCTTTGGAGGAAACTGGAGGCTGCAGAATTATGTACCATGCAGATCTGTGAGGCAGCAAAAAGCAAAGTCCAAAAAGGCCCAAGTGTAAAGGAGAGGGCCGGCTGTCTTTGCCCTACCCCTGTTCACTGTCCTTTGGGAAGCACAGGCAGCACAGGCAGCTGGCTAATTTTAGCTCTTCAGGCAGACCTCTGACTTCCACAGAAATAAGAGAGGCTGACTCTAGTATTTCTGCCCAAGGATCCCAGCGCTGAGCCCCCTCACTGCCAACTGTCTTATTTTCATAGGCTATGCTTCCAGGGCTGGCTTGGTCCTGGTCCGCAACTGTTCTTGATGGGCCTAGCTGCCTCCCTCCTGCAGACTACAGACACCTCCGGGTTCCCAACACTTACACAAAAGCTCTGTCCAAAAAACCCTACTTCTGTATTTATGTCCTCGTCAGTAATTGACAGGAGGGTCTCTCTTCCCCTGTCAGTCATTGTCCATTACCACCAATTACCCACTTCTGAGCCTGCAATATTTTCCTTCTAGTCAGTTTCAGTCTATTAACGCTACTTATATCTACCTCCACAGCTCCCCCTAGCTTTTATTGTATCAAGGGAGATCTGGGAGGTGTCTGCCTGCTTATTTACATCTGTTCTGGGCAGCCTCCTCCTTTAGCGGCCCCTCCCTTCTTTACCCTGCTACAATTATTGGTGAAGAAACCGAGGTTAAGAAAACAAGTAATTTGAGCTAGGTCAGGAAGCAGGAAATGTCAGAGCTGAGGTTTAATTCTAGAACGGTCTTGCCCCAAAACCCGTGTTCTTGAATCTGCTTTACATTGTTTTCCAGATTATAAGAATTGGCCTGTTTTTTACAACATTGTTACAATGAAAGTTGTGGAAGGGCATAATTGGCTTCAAAAGTCAGTTCTGGAGTTTTAGGTTATGTTCTGCGGTAACTCCTTGGACATGGCATGAATGAATTTATTTTGACCGTTATTTTATTGTTTGTTTTAAAAATGATCATACTTTAAAACTAGTAGTGAATTCTGTGAGTTTGCTTTCTAATAGGAGAAATTATTTATTTTGGCCTTGTATTTACTTCTTGTGAGTCTTTTTATTTTTTTTAAAGATTTACTTTATTGTTTTTGACACAGAGATGAAGAGACAGAAAGAAGGGGAGGGCCCAGAGCAGTCTCCGTAGTTGTGCTTCATCAGTTTTCAACATAGTTTTATTCCACACAGGAGGGGGGACACACATGGCAGGAACCCAGGCAGGCCCCAGTTCAGCATATGGTTCCACACAGGCTGGGGACTCAGATTCGATCCTTGGTCCCTGGGGTTTGAAAGGGAGTGCTTAACCCGCTGAGCCATCCTGGCTTCCCTGACTTCTTGTGAGTCTTAAAGGGTGCTATTTAGTTTTTAGAAAGTGAGGTGAATATGCTTTCATCTTAATCATAATCTTTATTCTTTTGAAAATTTCTTTATAAGCCTCTGTTTCTCCATGTGGAGATGCCTAATATTAAATTATCTAGTGCCAGGCAATTTGTTCTGTGCTGGAGGAATGGTGGACAGAGGAAAGTTGGGAAGGATATTTGGTTTGTTGGGAATGACAAGAGTGGTTTAGATCTGCTGAATTAGGCCTTGAGGTAGAAATGCTCTGTATTTCATTAGAGATGTGTTAGTAAAACTCAAATGATAAGGACTAGAGATGATAAGGAAATAGTTAAAACTAAAGGATAACATTTGATATTTAGCTGGTAGACTAGCTTTAGTTTTATGTTGTAATTTAGGTACTGTGAATATTAGATTTTGATGATAATATAACAGGTTTATTACAGTTAAGAAGAACCAAGTGTACAAACAAATTATTTTGGGAAAGTGTTTTTAACAAGAATAACTTACAAATAGATCACTTTCATGTAAATATGTCCCCAATTTCTTTAGGTTCTGAGAAGTTCTGGATTGTTTAACAGCCATGGACTCCAAGTGCAGCAGCAACAACAAAGGAATCTCTCACTACATGAATACATGAGTATGGAATTGTTGCAAGAAGCTGGAGTTGCCGTTCCCAAAGGACACGTGGCTAAGTCACCAGATGAAGCTTATGCAATTGCCAAAAAATTAGGTACTAAATTAAAAAAACTCATGCCACCTTGACATGGGAACTCTGATACAATGCGAGCTTTAAGAGAAGGCAGAAATTTCTGATTAATAAAATTATTATGAGACTGTTATGGGCTCCCATAGTGCTGTTATCTTAAGAATCACTTATATTGGCATTAGGAAGCTGAAATTATATTTTTAGTTGGAACATAATAAATTGAGAGGGAAATTAATTAGGTTTACTACTCTATAGTTTAAAACATCTGTTGGCAGTTATTGTTCTTCAGGGAATTGGTGAAGGACATTAATAGCTATTTATGTGGTCCAAAAGATAGGTCCAGTACCTTCATCTCCCCCATTTCCCTTTTTTGACACGAAAAATATGGAGCCAAAGCGAGGAAAGAAAGAAGTTGAGCTAGAATATAAACTCTGTGAGAGCGTGATTTTGTTTAATTATTTTCAGTGATATCTTCTAAATTCTTAGAAGTAAGTAATAATATTTGTTAAATGAATTAAGTAGTTGCCTGTGTTTATTAGTTGTTGTTTTTCTTGATAATAGATACCTTAATAGCGTTTGTTAATACAAATTTATATTAATCTCTTAATTAAAAAATAAGTTCTTACTTTAGAAAATATGCTTCATTTAACATTTTTTTTAATTTATTTTTTCATTGTTTTTGACAGAGAGAGAGAGAGAGAGAGAGAGATACAGAGACAGAGAGAGAACTGAACTGGGGGAACTCCCCAGTTCAGCACATGGGTCTGCAAGGGCCAGGGCAGGGGCCGGGATTCGATCCTCCGTCCCCGGCGCTGCAAAGTGAGCACCTAACCCACTGAGCCATCCCGGCTTACCCTCATTTAACATTTTTAAGGGTTTAATATGAGAACATAATGAGTAATTTACTAGCTATATAAATAATGCATTTTCTTTTAACACTATTTAAAATCCCACCAATTTTTTGTAGGTTAATATAGCTAATCTGTCTTGTATGTACCTTTGATTAATATGGCTTTAAATGTGCTCTGCTTAAAACAGTGCTTTTATTTATTTTTCAAGAAAGATGAAACAAAATTTTTTTTTTTAATAATTTTGTTTTTTTTGGTTAAATTTATTGGGGTGCAATTGGTCGGCAATATAGTTTCCAGGTGTACAACTCCACATTACATCATCTATGCATTGCAGTATGTGCTTGCCACCCAAGATCAGCTCTTCTTCCATCACCATATATCTGGTGCCCCCTCCCAACTCCATCCCTGCCCCCACTCTTTCACCCACCTTCCTTTACCCTCAGGTAACCACCAAACTGTTGACTGTGTTCATGAGTTTTTGTTTCTTTGTTATATTCAGTTTTATGTTCCACCTATAAGTGAGGTCATATGTTGCTTGATTCTTTTAGTCTGACTTATTTTGCTTAATTAAGATGGTTTCACAGTTGATCCACATTGTCACAAATGACTATATTTCATCTTTTCTTATCAATGAGTAGTATTCCATTGTGTAAATGTAACACAACTTCTTTATCCAGTCATCTATCAAAGGACACTTTAGTTGTTTCCATGATTTGGCCACTGTGAACAGTGCTGTGATGAATATTTGGGGTACATACATCTTTGTGGATTCAGGTTTTCAAGTTATTTGGGTAGATACCCTGAAGACGAATTGCTGGGTCATATGGCAATTCTAGTCCTAATTTTTGGAGGAATCTCCATACTGCCTTCCATAGTGGTTGTACCAATACACATTCCCACCAGTAGTTTTCTCCACAGCCTCTCCAGCATTTGTTGTTCCTTGTCTTGCTGATTATAGCCATTTTAACAGGTGTGAGATGATATCTCATTGTGGTTTTTATTTATATCTCCCTAAAAGCTAGTGAAGTTGAGCATTTTTTCATATATCTGTTGGCTGTTTGTATGTCTTCACAAGAGAAGTGCCTGTTTAGGTCTTCTGCCCATTTTTTAATTGGATTGCTTATTTTTTTGTTGTTGAGTTGTACAAGTTCTTTGTGTATTTTTTATAATTAGCCTCTTATCAGAGGCATTGTTTGCAAATATTTTCTCCCAGTTGGTTGGTTGCCTCTTTGCTTTGTTGGTTTCCTTTGCAGTACAGAAGCTTTTTAGCTTGATAAAGTCCCATTTGTTTATTTGTGCTTTTACTTCCCTTGCCATTGAGGTAAGATTCATAAAGTCCTCCCTGAACCTCAGATCTATAAGATTAGTACCAATGTTTTCTTCTATGCAATTTATTGTTTCGGGTCTTATTTGGAGGTCTTTAATCCCTTTTGAGTTAATTTGTCATGATAAAGTGGGATTGATCCCAGGGGCACAAGGATGGTTCAACATACACAAATCAATCAAATTAATCCAGCACATAAACCAAACAGGATAAAACCACATGATTATCTTAATTGATACAGAAAAAGCATTTGACAAGATATAACACCCATTTATGATAAAAACACTGAATAAAATGGGAATTGAAGGAAAGTAACTCAACTTAATTAAGGCCATATATGACAAACCCTCAGCAAATATTATACTGAATGAGGAAAAGCTGAAGCCTGTTTTTCTAAAATCAGGAAAAAGACAGGGATGCCCCCTGTCACCACTGCTGTTCAACATAATTCTGGAAGTTCTAGCCAGAGCAATCAGGCAAGAGAAAGGAATACTTAAAAGGTATTACAATCGGGAGAGAAGAAGTTAAACTGTCACTCTTTGCAGATGACATGATCCTGTATACAGAAAACTCTAAAGACTATCAAATCTATTACGAACAATAGACAAATACAGTAAAGTTGCAGGATACAAAATTAATGTCCCAAAATTAACTGCATTTTTGTATGCTAACAATGAAACTTCAGAAAGAGAGATGAGAAGATCCATTCCCTTTGCCATTGCAAACAAAAAATGCACTACCTAGGGATACATCTAACAAAGAACATGAGGGACTTATACACTGAAAACTGTAAGACACTGTTAAAAGAAATTAAAGAATACACTAAGAAATGGAAAGGTATTTCGTGTTCATAGATTGGAAGACTCAGAATCTTTAAAATGGCCATACTACCCAAAGCAATATACAGATTCAGTGCCATTCCCATCAAGATCCCACAGATATTCTTTCAAGAAATAGATAAAATCATCAAATTTGTATGGAACCACAAAAGGCCCTGAATTGCCGAAGCTCTCCTAAGTAAAAAGGATAAAGTTGGGGAAATCTCACTTCCCAACTTTATACTACAAAGCCTTAGTAATCAAAACAGCTTGGTATTGACAGAAAAACAGATACACAGACCAATGGAACAGAATTGAATACTCAGAAATAAACCCACAAATATATGAACAGATTATTTTTGACAAAGGAGCATTAAATACAGTGGGGAAAAGAAAGCCTCTTCAGTAAATGGTGCTGGGAAAATTGGAAAACCACATGCAAAAGGCTGAATGTGAACTGCGATCTCTCGCCATATACCAAAATTAACTCAAAATGGGTTAAAGACCTCCAAATAATTTAAAGTTTAATCTAGATTTGTATTTATTTGTTTCCAGAATGGGTTTTTCTTTCAAATGTGAGGGTATCCTTGTGTAAGTTCAGAAAACTGTTGTATGTTATAAACTGTGTTTTTGAATATGGTGGTCATGATTTCCTTGACTTGGAAACATGATTTTTCATTTATAGTTTCTTTTTTGTTAATCAGAGAAAGAAATATTTTTATTCAGATTGCAAGCAAATTTCTTTTTATCAAAAGCCTTGTGTAAGTTCATACTAATCTTGGTGAATTTAATGGAGACTTACAGTTTGAACTTGTATGTGGCAAGGATGTACTTCATTTTTGCCCTTGAAATGCCATATATAAAAGGCTCTTAAGGGTCAAGGCTTAAAGAAAACTAATGATTGTACTTTGTATTTCTGTAGTATTTTTTGCAATGGCTACTTTTTAATAACTACGTTCTTGAGATTCAACTTTATACTATATGTGACCTACATGTTAATTTCCAAAGGCCCAACTAAGTAAGAAGGAAAACTTGGAAATGGGAATTGAGAAAGTCTTAAGTTTTTCTTATCCTGTCCATGCATCCTTAAGGATGAATTTCCAACCCTTTGACTTTCTTTTTAAATTTTTGTCTACCTATTCTTTCCTTTGTAATAAGGTATAAAATATTTTCCATACCAATGTTAATAGGGCCTGATTTCTATATAAATAAATCTGTAAGAGCTATTTCTTTTTGCAAATTATTATAATTGTTTTTCTTGACTTTTTCATATATTTATTCATTTAGTCTAATTTCATTGTTTTGTTAGAGAAAATAATTTGTAGACACTTCCATAAAATGAGTAGGATTTGTTCAGATGCCAATCTTTTGATTTTTTTTTTTTATTGTTAAATTTAATGGGGTGACATTGGTTGGTAACAATTAGTTTCCCGATGTACAACTCCACATCACATCACCCATGCATCGCATTATGTGCCCAGCTCCCAGAATCAGGTCCCAATCCACCACCATATATCTAGTGCCCACTCCCCCCTCCCC
>PVKE010027397.1:0-21624 GCA_004027555.1 Craseonycteris thonglongyai | reverse complement strand
AGTGCATATTTATTTCTATTTTACTTTTTGACAGATAGAGAGAGAGACAGAGACAGAGACAGTTAGAGAACCGAACTGTGGGAACTCCCCAGTTCAGCACGTGGGTCCTGCCTGGGCCGGAGCCGGGATTCGATCCTCGGTCCTCATGGCCTCAAAGCGAGCGCTCAACCCGCTGAGCCGTCCCGGCTTTCCCCCTGTTTCTTAATTTTAATAACCTGCCATTAGTACCGATTCCCACCTCATATAACTGTAAGGAAACTTATAAGTGGAAATTCAGATCCATGGTGGACCTGAATTTCTGAAAATGTAACATCTCAACTGCTGTGGAATTTAAGGTATGCTTATTAGATAATTTTTTATAGATATATTTATATGTATATACTCATATATGTATAATACCTTGAAATATTCTATTTTAAAAGGCAATTTAGGTAAAAAAGAACTATTGAGTTCACCAGTGAGTAGATTAATAGCTCATCTTCTTGTGAAATGGAACATTTAAAGGTAGTCTATGAACTAGGTAATTTAAATTCAGTTGCATTAATAATGCTATGAATAAAATTTATTCATTTTCTCCTGAAAACTGATGCTTATATTTTAATATGTTTACTTAGTTATTGGGAAGAGTAGAGCAGGCTTTTTCTTAGCAGAATTTAAGATTTGCAACTGGATGTTTTGAAGAATGAACTATGCCAATCCAGTACATATTATTGCTGCTAAAATGGTAAACATTTAAAAGGAATTTTTATATAATATATTTAAACTCTTCTGTTGCTACAAGTTAATAAACAATGTCTTCTGAGTCTACAATTAGGAAAAGGACAAAAGCTTTTCTTCTCTTTTGTAACATTTTCTAAAACATGGAAGTTGGTCATCAAAAAATTAAAAATTATTTGTAAAAAATAATGAAGTTGGAATGGAATGCATGAGGAGGCTCACAGCTTATCTCTGGGTGTTTAGCTATTGGTCTGGATGTGGCCTATCATATCTTTATTACTGTACCTGATAATAATCTATACCTTTATCCTTTTTATAATTTCTTTGCATCATGGATTTTTGTTCCCCCTAAAAATGTGAGAGTTTCTATTTTAGTCATGACAGAGTTTGTGGAGAATCCTTGATGGGAACTGTACAAAGCTTTGTGAAAATCTCAGCTTAATATAAACATAAACATGGGTGAAAAATGAAGACAATTCATATTGATTTCTGTATTTGTTTCTATAAAATAAAAATGACATCAGGACGCCCTATACCCTGAATATCTTTTCTGACAAGTGTAAGTGTACTTGTACTTATCGCTGATATCATTTAGATGAGAACCTGTCACAGATAACTTAGTAAAAATAATGAGGTCTTAATGATATGAGACCTCATTCTTGCCATGTGTGAATGAAATCTCTCTTGCCTGAGAGATGGAAGAAAATATCTAAGTTTATTCTAAAAAGTGTCATATTTATAGATTTATCAAAATGCAAACCAGTTTAACATTAGAGTTTCTTTTTTTCTTTTGTTGACATTTTGACAACTATCAGCCACTATAAAAACAAGTTCCTACTCATACTGTGTGTGCTCAGTAAATTGAGTTTATCAAATGCCAAGTTTTTAAACACTAGCTGATCCTCTATTTTCTCCACCCTGCTATTGATTTATTTATTTTGGTTTCTCTCCTTTGGGATTATGTTCACGTTTCTAGATAGAAAAATAAAATACATCTTGAACTTAGAACATTTAAAAGCATCTCTGGAGGGCCTTTTCACCTCACAGTCAAGTTTAAGACATTTATTGCTCTTGTGTCATAGAAGGACACACTCAGGTGTTTTTCTTCATGCTCAAAATGCTACATGTGTGCGCTGTCTTCTAAAGAGTGAACATTTCCTTTCACGGATAAACGAGCTAGAAGTTAGAGCCAAAACAAAAGGCAGACAGTTCAAGAGTCAGCAGGAGTCCCTGTCATTCCATAATGTTCTTTAGGGTCCCTTCTCAATGCCTTTTTCTCTACTCACTTTTGAGTCCTGAATCTCTGCCTATTGCATTTGGACCATCTCCCATAACCCCTTGGCTCACGCCTTCCCTTATGAATTTACTTCAATAAAAAAGAGAGAAAACCTTGGCTTTGGGAATACATTCATCAAACCTTGGCTTTGATGAATGTATTAATGTACATTTGGTATTTACTAATCCCTCCTTTAAAAAAAAATATATATATATATTTTATACTCAGCTTTCCGACTCTAAACTCCATTTGCACCAGAGCTATACCCCTTCTTCTTTATATTCTTCATGTTGCCTCACCCAGTGGCTTGGAAACACAAGACATCAAATACATTTATGTAACTTGGAACTGATTTGGACTATCATTATTTTGACAACTTACTAGAATTCAGAAGGATAGTAATTTAGCACTAAGAGAAGGAATTATTAAGGAAACTGATAATAATGATTATTGTTAAAATTTTGAAAACTTGTTTTTTGCCTGGCAAATCTTCTCCAAGAGTAAATGTCTATTATTCAAGTCTTAATAATCAAGTGCACACATTTTGACTTTTGGAAGTTAACAACTAAAGTATATCCTTATATATGCATTATGTTTAAAAAAAGAAAGCATACAATTTATTTCTGGCAGGATAGGTAAATTTTATAAAACTTAGGAGCCTTCTCTGGGAAGTTTTGTCATCTTGTGTGCCAACTTTGATAGCCTTCTTTTTCAAGGGAAGGAGACAAATGACATTAACACAACTATTTGTCACCTAAATTAGAAAATAAATTGAAACTTCTAGCTCAGCATGACAGAGCATAATCACTCAACTATCTCCCTCCTTCATCCCAGATTCTCACAAAATTGAGGAACATAAAGCAAAAAGGAATTAATTCATAAGATGGGTAGGTGCTCTCAAAAAATGCCAGAAGATGAGCAAGTCTAAGTAAATTATTTGGGATGTCACAGAAATAAGAATGTTTTAGTAAAGAAACATAATCCAAAGAACTGATAATACAAACAGATACGGAAAATCAAGCACCAGCTTCTCAAGTTTGCACACTACATTTTTTCTCTACATATGAGTATATACTCTTTCAGAGAGTATTTACTATTTACAATGTTTCAAGCTTGGTTTCAGTAGGAATAAAAACAGCTGACATTGCAAATTTTATCTTAGTAATTAATTAAAAGACTATTTTATCTTTACAGTTTCCTATGAGGCTGACGTATTCACATTTTATAACTTAAAAAAATAAATGAGGTGTAGACTTTACCCCTTGTTAAGCTTTAAGTTTGGGTGAAGCTTTCATTTGAATTCAGGTTTACTTGACTGCAAGTCCTCACCTCATGTAACAAATTCCTTCACAAACGGAGTTCTGAGGCTATTTAAAAAAATTAGTACTCAGATTCCTATGAATTATGAATTAATGCTGAGAGTTTTAAAAATATTTTTAAAAGTATGAGGCTCAAAAAAACCCTTTTTTATTTTAATGAAGTTAACTTCTGCAACATAAATACACACACACACACATACATACATGCATCTATCCAGATGTTACATATCCAGCCATGTAACCATTCTCATTATATTGGCAATGGCTGGATTTCTTCCTGGTAGCCCTTATATATATTCTTTGTGCAGTAGGTGTATTTCTTTTCTTTCTACGTTCAGAAAAAGTCAATGAATTACACATGAAGTAATTGGAAAATTAACCCAACAAGTTCACAAAGAGCTCTACAATAAAATAAGAACAAAGATATAATATATGGTGTACCATTTGAAGCTGGTCAGGCAGACTCATAGAAAACTTTCTGACCAAGAAAATCAAAAGGTAGTTGAATGTCAGTCTCCTGATGGGTCACTAGGCTTTGGTTCTGATCTTGGAGGGGAACTCCTTAAGAATATGCAAAATGACTTCCATCATGTTTTTTGAGGTTGAAAATAAGGCCTGTGCACAGTCTCAAGTCAATGGATTTGGGAGAGAAGGAGTGACCTGAAAATAATTCACGTAAAACAAATTGACAGTAGTTGACTGCATCCTCTCTCTCTCTCTCTCTCTCTCTCTCTCTCTCTCTCTCTCTCTCTCTCTCTCTCTCTCTCTCTCTCTCACACACACACACACACACACACACACACTGATTCTAAGAGTCACAGCAAGAGCCACCTTGAGATTATTTAGTAGGGACAGAAAGAAAGAATAAGTTATGTTTCAATCACAGCTAATCCTTTAATGTGAGCGTTCTTAATGCGTCTATCACATGCGGATTCTAGAAAATTACATTACTCGATTTCATTATTCAGTATTCATTCATTATTTATTATTTCACTTCCAAATTGCTCTGTGCAGTTTAAGAGTCCACTTTGGATAGAACACACGGGGTATATGTGCTACTTATACTCTCAACGGTTCCTCAGAGGGCATGACAGATTTAAATGTACTATCATTGGGCCCACCCTCAGATCACCCTTTTCCCAATTATATCTTTCTTTCCAGGCTGCCCCAGACATCTTAGCCTGGAACTTACCTCCTGCCCTCCAGGCTTTTGGGACTGTCAATCATTTTGTTCTATGAACTGTCTGTTTTGTTTTATTTCTTATTATTGGCTGGTCCTCAGGAGAGTTTATCATCCCTATGAATGGAGGAGGATGATAAAGACCAGTTTTGGTCTTAGAGTCAAATAGCCCCCAAAGCATAAGCCTTCACACTACCTGGTGACATTGGCGGACACGACTGTGTTCTTATGCTAACAAAATATCACTTTGTCCTTCCTACTTCTGCTGTGTTACAAAAGCTGCCATCTGTCATTCTAACCTAAAGTAGACCGGGATAATGGGGAACCCCTCTCTTCATTTTCATGGTTCATAGATAAGTACCACTACCCCCACTCAAATCCCTCAAATCCCAGAAAAAGAAAAGAGTGAACAAGTCTTTTTTATTCCATATATATGGTCATTTTATTTTTGACTTTTTGTTTTATAAGAACTTTTTAAGGAATAGTTATTACTCAAGAAGTGTTCTATACAATGCTGAGAAGAAATCCATTCCACATGTGTTTAAGGACTCATTATGTTACATGTGAAAGATTGTTTTATTATTTAACATTAACCAAGAGTGATACATTTTCTTCTGATTTTTTTCTGAAATATTATTACTGTTGTACAACTTTATATTTTGCATAGAGTTTGCTGCTAACAAAAGTCTTCTTGTAGAAGAATCCTTTATTATACAATTGAGTATAACTCCAACTCCCATATAATGATTTCTTTTTGCCAGCTCAATTTTCTAGTTATTATTGATTGGTCGCCTTTTGTATATATTGCTCATAACAAAGAATGCATGGTCAGATAATTACCGTGCTAGATGCTGATAAATATGGCAACACAATTAGCTTCAAAGAAAGTTGGTATAATTCCCACCTCAATTTATCACAAACCCGATTGGATTCCCATTGGAAAGATAAAGGGTCAGACTCAGCAGGTGTAAGAATAATTCTAACACTGTAATTGCTTTTCTATTACTTGTCATCACTACAGAAAGGTGGTTAAAAATTAAGTGTGCTCTTCATCAAAATGATTAGGCTATTAACTGCAATTGGGGGGGGTGCTTGTTTTTGTGATTATCTGATAATTCAACTCTTTCGTCATTTCTGTGGACATTTAATTTAGGAGCCAGATTATCCCACCTCTAAAAACTGAGCAAAGTGAAGTAATTTCAACCTTCAAGTTAATTAATTAAAAATAAAAAACTGTATTGATTTTTCTTCTTTATATTTTAGATGCTTTGAGGGATAAGTTATTTCATAAAAACAAAACATTTTTTTCCAGTAATTACTGTTTTTAATTTGTACAAACACTGTAGTGTTAGTCATACTGTTTTCCTTGTTATAATAGTCCATAATCTTAAAAACTAATTAAATGTTAAAAATGTCTGATGCAATTTTCCAAGGAGTCACACACTGTTTTAAAAGCAGCTAATATCTTAAAAAGTATGTCTGGTTTAAAAAATCTTAGATGACTAAATTTCTATTTTAATGATCAGTTTCTTATTAATAATAATTTATTATATTACAACTAGTTCCTCTGTTCAGACAGCATAGCAATTTAAATCTCTCTCCTTTGTGTGTATGTTTTTTTTTTAAGATTTATTTTACTATTTTTGACAGAGACAGAGAGAAGGGGGAGGGCCCAGAGCAGTCTCCATAGTTGTGTGTCATCCATTTTCAACATGGTTTCATTCCACACAGGTTGGCGGGGGCCACGCAGAATAGGAACTGCGCTGGGGGCCTTCTGCATGGGAGGCATGCCTTCACCAGCTGGGGGCTGAACCGGGGACCTCCCACATGGGAAGCACACCCCAGTTCATCACATGAGTCCTCATGGGCTGGGGCCTGGATTTGATCCTCAGGCCCTGGGGCTTCAAAGTGAGAAGTTAACTCACTGAGCCATCCCGGCTTCCCCTCCTTTGTGTTTTTTTTTTTTTTTTTTACATTATTTCAACATTGGAATGAGTTCTACTTAAAAGGAAAACTATTGTATCTGTATAAATTGAAAATGATTTTGCATTCGTTTTATCTGTGCACATAATCAAAATGGAATTATATTTTCTGAGTTTCGTTGCCTCTAGTACAGAAGATAAGCTCACATTCGGTTGCTGTATTTGATAAGATTGTACATTTGCTTTTGGTGTCTTCTATCCAATGTTAGTTTAAAACAAGGCTTATTAAATCATGGTTCCCACCTGTTCAATGGCTCTCATTGAAGACAAATGCTGTGCATATCTGCTTAACATACTGTATCTGTAAGAGTGCTGTTTTCTTTCTTCTCCTGTGTGTGTAGGATTATTTCTGCTTTATGTGATATTAAATAGAGGCCCTTGATTTATGTCTCCTGTGATGAAAAAAGTTTTCAAGGTTTTAGTATCTCACTGAGCACAAGCTTCAATGTTCAAATGATAATACAGTTCTACATTCTTCAGAAAACTGTTTTTAGATAAAAGGGAACCTAACGTACTCTATAGTGCTATCACAGGATGTGGCTAACCTTTCATGAACCAAGAGTCTTGGATCTCAGGACAGAAGATGATAGAAGCAGTTATATATTTAGTACTCCCTATTTTTTTTAGTCTTCCTTTCCTTCAATAAATGTTTTCTTTTTCTGTTATAGAAAAATGCACATGATAGGAAAAAGAATATTAAGCTTTGCGGTCTGGCTGCTGTATTGCTTGTGGATGGCAGAATGAGGCAGAAAGTATACCCCAAATTCTACTTTTGTCTTTTTTATACAAACACTTGCTATCTCAGAATTTAGATGGGAACTCTTGAGTTGAGACTACGTAGCATGAACCTCTGCATTTGGAAGACTTCTACAACAATACAGCCTCGATTGCTCCTTACCACCACACAGTATTTAGAGTAGACTGGAGATTCACTGAGAAATCGTTCTTTGGAAGACACTCATTGGAGTAGGGCATTGCACAAGTTTCCCTTCCTTCCAACAAAGGCTGAGTGAAGGCACCCTAAGAAAATCACTCCCCAAACTTGGGCTGCTTACTAGAGGTGAGGCGGTATCTTATTTCTAGGTTGGATGCTTATTGAGCTGCAGATTCTAGTTCTCACCAGGCAGCTACTGGAGATGAATGCAAAAGTAATCCCTAGCACTATGAGTTTTCAACCAACCAAGATGTCAGTCTCCTGCCTTCATGGTTTTGAAGGTAGAAGATTGGTTGGTGTCATCTGATTTTATCAGCCTAAGGCAAGAGAAGTCCTCAACGGCTAAATATTACCCCGAGTCCTAGCAGGCTTCAAAGCAAGTCATTCAAGAGGGCTGGTCAATAACATGCAGGGCTTTAGTAGAAAGACACTTGGAGTTTTTGTTGGGAACAAGGGACAGGAGGAGTGTTAGTTAAGTGGTCAGGCAGGAGATACATCAAAGAATCAGGGAAGAGGACAATGTGATGATCTCTACAGGAGAGTAGGGAGAGAGGCCATTCCAGAGAACCCATACATGCACCTTGAGTTAGAAAGTCAACTTTTGGATGGAGCCCTTGATGGGGGTCACAGAGAGACACATGAAAAACAAACAAAAAGCAATACTTGCCACATGGAGGACTTTGCCTTTCTTCCTCCTAGTGCTTCCCTCAGTCCCAATCTCACAGCAATCAGAAGCGGACCAGGGCTGGGGAAGGAGCAGAAAAGTGAACTGGACTGAAAATAAACTCAAGTTGATGCCTCCCCCTCCCATAGGCAAGTCTGCAAGCTGTCAGTCGGGCCTGAGCAGAACAGCAGGAAAGAACCTCAAGTCAAATTCAAAGTTGAAGCTTTGACTTAGAGCGCCCTGAATGTAGTAGTGTGTGGATGGAGATCAGATCACAATGCTCTCCAGAGGTAGGTAAGCTTGATGCTAACAGGTATGTTTGTCGGCATTGGTGGAAGAAAAATACAAATATTGTTCTGATTCACCTACCTGGTTCAGCCCAGTCCTAAACCAGTTTCGTATTTGGGGCATCAATTCTTCTGTCCTTGCAATCTGTCCACTTGTCTTTTGCTAACAGTCCTGGTTTTTATTTCAGGATCATCGTCTGTTAAGAACTCATGATTCAGGGAAAGTAAATGCCTTTCTGACTCTAAAAACCAGGCCTCTGGCCCAGGCCAAGGTACTTCAGCATAAACTCAGCCCCTGGATGTATTATTAGCTCCAAGATGAGCAGTGACCAGATGTCTGTGACTCAGGCTCCTGGCACAGGGTTCAGCGTTAGGCTGGCATGGCAGCTGCGAGGCTGCCCGTGGACCTTCTGGATGCCCCTACCCCCTGCCCCCGCTTCAGCGATGGCCTCGGCACAAAGGATTTTTCTGGACGTCCATCCACTGCAGTGTCCGGTCCATTGGACTTGTCTGTGTGCTTCTCCAACCTTTGAATCGATGAAAAGTAAGAACTTCATTCCTGTTCCTGATGCAAGTGTTGCCAGAGAAATTGGTGAATATAATTGAATATCTTTTTCCAGAAAATCTCAGAAAACCAGCAGCTCAACTGTTACTGAGCTAGTAAGTTTGAGTCTTCGGGAATTGCTTGATTTTTTAACAATGACAATACTGAAGATGATAACATTGTTTATGTTTCCACAGTCAAAGTGACAAGTGACACAAGGGACTCAGCATGGCTCTGCATGTGATTAAATACAAGAGGAATTTCAGGAAGATTCTATCACCAGCCAGAATGCTCAGTCCTTTTCTTTGGATATTTCTGCATAAATTGCATTTCAATTGGAATGTTACTCAATTGTGACTCTTGTTGGGATAGTAGCAAAAGCAAAATAAAATCTGTTTCTTTGAAATGGAAGTTTTGGAAGCTTCAGACTGAATTGCACAGTAGATGAAATGACTACAGATGACTGTGAAGCTGCTGATTTGTATTATACTACCTCTCCCAACATAGAACTTGCAGCCCATGTAAAATCACCAGAATAGCCAGTCCATATGGCTTATATAACATTCAAGTCTCTCACGTAGTCTTTGACCTTTTTCAGGAATGTAACGTGAGCGACAATGAAACTCCAGCTTGACAAAGGTACTGTAGTTTACCCCTCTTTTCAAGTCCATGTCACATGAAGTAATTAGGATTTGATAAGTAGGAGTGACTGTAAATGATGTTCTGAGAAAAAGCCAGAAATTCTCCAACTGCATTTGTCTAACCCCACCCCAGCCTCCTATGAGAATGTCTGGAGAAGCATTCTGGCCACTTGGGTTATAAGTTTCACGTGTAATGAGCTACACAATACTTAGAGGACAACTAAAGCTGTGTCTCAGAATGTTATGAGATAGTCATATGTACTCTGTAGAATACTTCTAGTGTAAACAGCTTCCTGGAAGTTGGCACCAGTGTGTGCCAGGCAGACAACCAAAACATGTAAAAACATCGCGCAGTGGCTGCCGGAACCTAGGACACCTGAAAAACCAAATGTGAGTTTCGAATTTAGTTCGGAAGGGATGGCATTCAATCTTTGTACCCGACATTGTATAGCTCATTTTCTTAATTGGCTATTCTGGGTGGAATAAAGAGAATGTAAAACTTATCTGTGCTTTAAACTTCTAAAACATTAAATTGTACCTATTTAACACTTACATTTTGGGAGTTAACTTATTTTTAAATAATACTCATTTCATTTCACTTTTTTATCTGATTTATGCTAAACTCCAGTGGTATAAACAGCTTGAACTTTTGCAGGGAACTGTGTGGTTTGTTTTATACTTTTCACTCTATTCTGCTAGGGACATGTTATCAATACTGCTGATTAAATAACTTAGCCACCTTTTTGTTATTTGGAGATCTTTCCATGTCTTATATAGTAATAACTGCCAAAAGGTAGTCTCTGTTTACCATTGAATGACGACAAGTGAAGCAAAAACAATTGTCTAAGGGGGATATAGCATCTTACTTCTCAGCATCCTCTTGCATTGTCTTAGCTCTGGCATTGGTATATTCAATTTTTTTCTTGTGAAAATTGTTTACAGGTAGTTCTCCATATATTTTTATAACTTTAAATGTACTCATAGTTAATGTGCCCTTCCCAGACATATCAAGTCAGAACCTCTAGGGCTGGGACCTAAGAAACTAAAAAAAAAAAAAAAGCAGAAAACTTGTCCCAGTTTAGGGAGCGCCTGTTTTAACTTTAGCAGTGATACCAAATTTGCTCAAGTAACAGGGATATCGGTGGACTTTTGCTTTTCACCTTTTAAAAGGTCAAACTTCTGGACTCTGTGAGAAACACATTCAATTATCAGGCACTGTGCAATTAGAAGATAACACAGCCAATTAGAAAGGAAACAAAATGGCTACAAAATAGTTAGTTACCGTAATTGAAGGATTTGAATCATAAGTGTACCAGCCCTCTGAAAGGACCTATATCCTATGTAATATCCATATATTTTCATCAGAAAAGAGTCAAAAATGTTCATCTCAGTAATGATTTTTTTTGCATTGGTCAGGTGCTCTGTTGTTTATATTTACTTTGATACACGAATCTCTTTTGGTGTTCAGAACAGTGGTAGGTAGACAGGAAGGTTTGGGTAGCCTCGTGTGGCGAATCAGAGTCTTTTGATGGTCCTAGAGAATTGGAGCCAAGGCCCAGAAACCCATGCGTGCTGATTTAGTTCATCAGTTGCCAAATTTGAAAGACAGAATGAAGAAGTAAGGAGATTATGTTATCAGTCATCTCTCATACATCTTTTTTAGGGTGGCAGGGACTATACAGTGCGTTTTCTGTAAATGTTTTACGGAAAGCTTTGTAACTTAAAAGAGAGCTTTGCATATCTAGAACATACTTTGAGGTTAGGCCCTCATTCCTTCAAGGATTACTGAAAATAACAAGGGTATAAATAACAAGGCTACATAAATTTATAGGTTGGAAGGAATGTTGAAGTGCATTTAGTCTAGTTCCTTGTAAGAGTCCAAGGGTTGTGTGGTTTGTTCAGTAATTCCAAGCTTGACTGAGAAATTTTTGAAAAAAAGACATCTTTCATATTATCTCATAATTATGAATTTATAAAAAGTAGTAAAATACATTGATGGGTGATTTATATTAGATGAACTAGATAATATTTTTAACTTTAAAGTTCTCTTTTCTAAAAAAACTAAAAATTTTTGATACTTTAAATCAAAGTAATATCTTTCTTTCTTAAATAAATTATTATAAAACTGAGATAAAGTTGAGAGTTTTGCTTATGAAGGATTTTATCACTGCCAAAATTGTTTCCCCTCTTAAAGGTTTATTTTTATTTGACAGAGAAAGAGAGACAGAGAGACAGAGAAAAGAGGGAGGACCCAGAGCAGTCTTCATGGTTGTAAGTTATTGGTTTTAAACATAGTTTCACTACACAGTTGGGCACAGGGCTGCGCAGGGCAGGAGCTGGATGGGGGGGATCCCCTGCATTGGAAGCTCACCCCTATGAGAAGTGAACTGGGGGCACTCCCCAGTTCAGCATATGGGTTTGCATGGGCTGGGGCCGGGATTCGATCCTCGGACCCCGGGGCTGCAAATGAGCATTCAACCTGCTGAGCCATCCCGGCTTCCCCATTTGCCCTTTTTATTTGAGGTCTAATAATGGTGTTTTCAAAGGAGCAGCAAAAGTGGACTGTTTCTCTTTAGTTTCTTTATAAAGGTTAACTATTTTTACTTTGCTATTATGACAACGGGCAGAAAATGACATAAAATAACATTTTGAAGGCACTTTCTCCTAGGTGATTTTAAAACATCATGCTACATAAAAGTTTTAATGTTTAAATTCTCCACAAGCCATTACATTCATCAATATATGTGATTAATGCTTTGTAGATACAGCAATGTATTAAAGGATAAGAAATAAATGCTATGTACTTTTTATAACCCCCAAAGCTAATGAAAGTGGTGACATTTTAAAGGAAAGGATAGCAGAAATGTTCTGCCCTATAATCAAAATGCTGTCCTCATACTTTAAACTCATCATTTTTTTAGCACCATGAAGTTCTTATATGAAGATGTTAAAATGAAACTATACCATACCAGTGTATGACATATTTCTGTTTGGTAACAATATGAAAACATGAGAGAATTTGTCATCTCTGACTCAGTAAGGTACAAGAGTGGGTGAAATATTTTTTATAGTCTAACGGAAGATAATCTGCTGTCTTATCAGAATTTTTTCTATGTAAGTCTCTCCCTTCATGAATATGAAGAAGAAGTGATTGGCTCTTCAAGTTGTCACTGAAAGGACTGCCGATTTGGTGTGAAGCACACACCACTGAAGGTAAAGAGGAAGGATGGAGAACAGCTACATCTTTATTGACATCATGCTAATCCTAAATCAAATCAATGACAGGTTTGTCTCTTTTTGTATCTACTTATCAGAGTCAATTGATGCCCTTTAAATTTTAAAGCCACTTTGAGGCTGGATTTTCTGTTGCTTGTAAATGTATGTTTCTTAAGGGATAGATCATTTTGAAATCTACAGTTCTACCACATTTCACTGTCATCAACGCTACATTTTTCTATGTATTTTTGTCCAATGATCTTAATGCGGTAAAGCCTGAGGCTATGTAAGTATATCTATTTATAAAGCAAACTAATAAATAAACTCTAGCTATGAAAACAGATTCAATAGGATTATTGTAAAATTCCTGGAGGTGTAACATGAGGAATAATATTAATACCTTTTAATTGCTTTATAATTTACACTATTGACATATAGTATCATGATCAATTTTAAAGAGGAGAGCAGATAAATATGACTCATAGAGATTATAATCAGCAATACCCTGTGTTATAAACTTTAAAGTTGCTAAGACACCAGATCATACTGTAGGGGGCACAAGAATGCAGTGACAAGCAGGAAGGATTGAAGCTGTTCTGGAAAAATGACTTTCTAGCAGGTAACTAGGAGCTAAAGAGTTGTGAACAGTGGTTAATTGATTGATTAGCACTTCCAAAGAGAAGGGTTTTGAGGTGCTAAATATTCTGTGACTCACAGCTAAAGAACAGGCAGAGGGTGTCTTAAAAACTAATTAACATATTCTACAAGATATGAAGAACTTTATCTCCTATTTGTCTCTCTCTTGTGTTTCTATTGTCTTATTTTCCTGTGCATGTCCTCCATACAGTTTTCCTTTTCCATTCCCTTTCTCTTAAGAATTTAATGATTGTTATTTTCCCCACTGTCTCAGAAAGCTGATGTATATGTATATGGAGATATATGTATATATTGCCATGTTGTATTATCAATATCATTCACTTCAAACTAGTCTCTATTCTTTCTTGTGATTTGTTATTTGCCCTACATGATATTGGAAAGGGAACTGTTTAATTTGCAAATATTTGTGGCTTTCTACGTATCAGGTGTTACAGATTTCTCATATAATTCCACTGGGTTGAGATAATAATCACTGTTAGATGAAACAATTTTGAGGCTTGTCACGGATAATTTTGTGGACCTTGGTTATGGTCCACTTTGGTAAAAATCCATGTGCTCTTGAAAAGCACATGTTTTGTTCAGTTGTTGGGTATAGTGTTCTATCAGTATCAACCTTAGGAACTTAGCTGTATCAGAAAGAATTTCAAGATTCAAGTACCACGTTTATGTGACAGCTATCTTCCTAGTATCCTATTTGTTCAAATTTAAGCTAAAAATTTTCATTGTCTCCTGCTCATTTCTGCTTTGTGGTCAATGTAGTTTTATATAGCATTGTAATTAATTTTAATTATAACCCACATCATCTTTCTATCTATTACATTATTGTAATCTTTAATAGAACAGAATTCTAGGATCTAGCATAATATAATTTAGAAAAAAATAACCTATGTAAAAATTATTTTCTCCTTCAAGTATACATGTATGTGTGAAGATAATGAATAAGATGTGTGATAACCACCTTAAGCAATTTGAGAAAATATGCACAGTAAATGCAGAGGCAACAACATACTTATTTACTTATGCTTTATAGCTTCCTCCAAAATGAATGTGAGGAGGAAGGATTATAATTGTTATAATTAGGTCACACCTTTCACTGTTTTTAAATTTGGTAAATCTCTGTGAATTTCTGTTATGTAAGAGGAGAATGAAGTATACAGACCCTTTACATTTGATCTACTAGCTACATTCATGTCTTTTTCTTTTATTCTTTTTTATTTTCCTCTTATTCCCCTTCATTCTTGCGTATCACGGCTCTCTTTTTCCCCCCTCCTTCTTATGGTTCCTCTTGTTAAAAAAAGATGTGGCTGATATATGATTATAGATGCTTCAAATCTAGTATAGCTTAAAGTTTGGAGAAATAAATGAACTGGATGATAAATTGGGATTCCAGATCTATCCTAGTGAATTGTATTCTTTGAAAATGTAATTTAACAATATTGGATGTGAGAAAGCAACCTGAAACATAAAGCCAACTGCATAAAACTTAGGAGGAAAGAAAAAGGCTCTCAGCATCACTTTTAGTAAGCAGCGACTACAATTTTAGTCAGCAATATGAAGTGATCACTAAACAGCTAAACACCCTGAGCCTTGCAGTGATTAAGGGGGAAATTAAGAAAACAATAACAACAAAAAACCACACTTTTATCTAGAGTGAGACTGTAACATTCTTTTTTAGTGAAGGCATGATTTAAATATTGTGTGTATGTTCAAGGCTCTGCTTTAACAGGGTTTATTTCCACTAGACATGTTCTAGTTAGAGACAGTAGAGTGAGGAAGATACTCAGAACTTTCTCATATGAATCAATGCCCAGGGTTGTTGCCTGCGGAAGAAAAGATATGGCAATTTCTCTATGATATTGATACAGTTATTGTGTCGAAGGATTATATAAGGTCCCTGGTTGAGAAATTATAAAGTGTGGGTCAAAATGAGAAAGGGTTCAGATGAATATATGGGAGTTCTCTGTGACTCAGACAAAAGACAGTATGGGTGGCCTCGAGAGGAGGATGTGGTATCTTCACCACATTCAGATGATCACTTGGCAAAAATTCTACAGAATGTAATGGAAGAGAGACGTGGATCTTTATAAAAACATCCAAGCTTATATAACACATGGAAAAAGAATACTTTAAGTAAAGTATAAACACTTTGCAAATCTCTGATAAAACGGACCGAAACCCTGATACGGTAACTAATGGTTGTTGCTGGCCTCACAAAAAAAGGCACAGCTGATAGTAGGCACTTAGTGAAGAAAATACGATTGAAATATAGAACAAGAAATGTCTCCCGTGAAACAGTCCTGGAAATGCTAGATCTACTTCAAATCTGAAATACATATCGTGAGTCACGGTAGTGAGTGAACGGCTAGGCTGTCAGGGGAGGCCTTGGTAGTTGTAGCAGCTGTACCTAGGAATATCATGTACAAGTAGTCAGGACAACTGGGTACAGACTGGACTGAGTTCACACCAGACTTTCTGTGTTGTAGCAACCCTCAGGTGAAACAGATTTACGTCCTAGAGGATGGTCTCCTAGTTTCTTTCGAACTCCTTTGAGCCTAGGCAACAGAGCATATCACCCAAGACAAAGACTAATATGTAGGTGCCTGGTACCTGAACCTAGGTATGTGGGCATAAACTATATAAGGAGTAACTTTGGCTTTGGTTGTGGGCATTCCATTTTCAGGTATCCCCTCTTCTTCTTGGAGAGCTTTGTCTTTTCTTTTCATAAAGCCTCTGCTGCTTAACCTTTCCTCACTGGTCCACATACTCATTCTTCAAGTGCGTGAGACCACAAATTCTGGATAAACACCATGATTTCTACATCAATAGAAGAGAAATGGACACATTAAATGATGACCCTGGAATGCCAGCAGCACATCAGACTAGGAAAAACCCATAGAACAAAGAGCAAAGCAAAACAAGACAAAGCCCTGATTTCTTCAGAATAAATTGTACAGAAAAAAACACAGTGCCAGGTGTAAATTACAAGACTTAAAAGACAAAACGATCAAAATATATAAACTCTTGTTTGGATCTCAATTTGATCAAATTCACAGTAAAAATAATTAGTAAAGAGAACAACTGTAGGATGATCAATAAAATGTGTATATTGTCTATATATTTGGTGATATTCAAAAATATTTTTGGGAAGGTGTGATGAAGCTATTTCAGTTATGTTTTAAAAGGTTGCTATTGTGTTTTATATGTATATGCTAACATGTTGCGGATGAAACAATGTCGTCTAAGACTTGTTTCAAAATAAATAATGAGTAAATGTGAGATTATGCAGAAAATAAGACTGGTCATGCTTTGATAACTGTTGAAGCTGGGTATATAAGTGATCAGAGTCTTATTTTCTTCACTATCATGTATCTTTGAATTTTCCTAAAATAAACATCCTCAATGTGACTTTGTGGCTACAAGGTCTAAAAGTCTCTAGAGCATCAACTTAGATAAGGAATTGTATCTACCTAATAATTCTAAAGAAAGTAGAGGCTAAGTGTTTTGGTGGCGTTTAGATTGTGCTTACAAGACCTCTCAAGGTTCTTTCTATTCTAGGCTCTCCTTCGCTTCTTTAGAAAGCAGTATTCTCTTTGTCTAAATTCTACAGTGCTTTCTAAGAGTTTAGGGCCAAAGAACGTTTTCTTATGGTGACTCTGTTTTAAGTGTGTCTTTGTTTTCATGACATCACTACCCTGGATATAACTACACTTAAGTCCACCCGTTTTAGTTCACTAAATACTCTTCTTCTGCTCCAAGAAGAGTAGATTACACTTGCCTGCCAAAATCGTAAGAGTTTATACAGAGACTTTAACCATATTTAGTCAGGGAGACCATCCAGATGGTCTCAACAACACAGTGCTATCCTGAAAATCGCTGCCACTGTGGGAGTGGTGGACAGAATGTACATTCCAAAGACAGGAGAGAGAGTCAGGAGCCTCCACTTATGTGGGTCCAGCTCTTGGGTCAGTTGGCACTCACAGTTCTCTGGATGATCACCCCCCCACCCCCACCCCCACCAATCACTGGGCAATTCTGGGAACCTCTCTGCAACATTTACTTCTGAGTTAACCCATTAGGGAGGTAAGAGAGCTGGGATATTAATTCACCAGGTACTGTTCATGAGGACCACAGAAAAGGGAGGAGGCAGTGATCTGACATGTCCAGACTGCCAAGTAGAAGCTCAAGGCTCCGATGGCCAAAGCACTTAGGAGAAAGAAAAAAGAAGCAGCAGCAGCACGAGCTAGCTGTTAGAAATCGGGTCTCCACGCACAGATGTAAGAGAACCAGGAAACCCTGCTCTCGTGTGCTGTATCTTCCAGGTTATCTCCCAAAAGACGTGCACTAGGTGGTTTTTCCCCTCAGCTGTCTTCATCTACACATTGTCCCCTACCTGTTCTAACCTCTTTAACCCTCAGCTCAAATATTAGTGTCACTTAAGATCAAGAACCTTCTGTTCATCAGCAGCAAAATGAGCATCCTGCTCACTGGTTTTACATGGGTTTCTGTAGGAAATACATTTTTATTTTTAACAATGCTCTTCTATGAAGTGTTCCATGTAATCAAGTCTGAATTTTTATTACATGATGTCTTATAGGACATACTAAGAGGGTTATATATGGAGAGGCATATATTACAATTAGAGCACTTCATTAGCAATTTAAATGTGAGGGAATTTAAAATGCAGAAACTTCATTACCAAAAAACAGAAGAATCAGCTCATTCCTACTATATATGTGAGTCAAACATTGTCTCTAACTCCAGCTCACCTTTTAAACAACTACAAGGGAGGACCTCCATAAAGCTGGAATTTATTTATAACTAGGCTGACTAGACGTTCGTTTGAAATGAGACAGAAAACAACAGTATGGTCCCATTTCAAATGGTATATCTGATCAGCCTACTGGCACCTTGAGTTTAGCCCAGTGAGATTAGGCTGAACATATCTATCGTTTGAAATAGGACAGTATCGTTGTTTTCTCTCCTGCTTAAAATAGGATAACTGGTCAGCCTACTTATAACAAATTGTGAATTTATTTTTACATGTTTAAACTTCAGCCACCTTCAAAGTACTCTCCGTTGGATGCAATACACCTATAGAGATGTTTTTTTCCTCTTCTCCAAACAGTTTTTGAACTCGTTGATTTTGACACCTTTTAGTGCATCCGCTGTGTGTTTGTTTCACCTCTACCACATTGCAAAATATTCCCCTTTGAGGACTTTTTTCATCTTAGGGAACCAAAAAGAAGTTGCTCAGTGTGAGATCAGTGAATAGGAGAGTGGGACACGGGGGTCATGCCATTCTTTTGTCAAAAACTGCTGAACACTCAGCGTGATGTGGGCAGACATGTTGTCACACTGCACGTTATTCATGTAAATCACCTGCCATAAAATGGGCAAAAGCATTGGAAGAATTAAAAAAAAAATCACTGAAGCCAAGGCAAAAATATAAAAAATTTTGCATTGGTCTACTTGTCACCATGAGGAGCTATCAACTTGATAATTTAAAATATATTAAAATTTTTTAGCTCATGAAAATAAGTCATTTAAATCATTCACATATATAAACAGTAAACAAATCACGTGTTTTTGTTTTCTTTTAAATTTTATATTAAGAAAGTTAAAGAACCTTTTTTAAAAATTAAGACAAAAGGCCATATTCCTTAATATTCTTTTTCATGGCATTTTTGTTGTTGTTGTTGTTCACCAGTTAAAATTGTTGCCATTTAGAAATTTGAAGAGTTTTACATCATGAATGTTAATTTAAAAGTCATTTCAGGAAATTATTAGCTGGTGGCAAATCTATTTCTAAGTGGCTTAAGATATTACCAGTTTGATCCATACAAAAATAATCTACTTTTTTCTGTATATACATCTTTGGAAATATGCAAAATACTAGTGTTGCTAAGCAGTTGTTCAAAACTTCTTGAAATAGTGGCATCTGCTAAAAAGTAAGCAAAATCGTCAGAGTGCAGACCTCTTATCTGTCAGTTGCTATCTTCTATGATTGCCATAAAGTAATAAGCCACGTTCCTTGTGGAGCAGATATCTCAGAAGAAATAAGTCATTGCCAATTCCATTAATACTTCCAGTTCCTAAGAAGATGTGCTCTATCTCCAAATAAAATTGCATGGAAAAAAAAAAAGACGATAATATTGATTTAAAATGACATCTTGAAATGAAAAGACTACGGAGTATTTATTTTTATATTTGACAAATTTTTATGTTTCTGTCATTTTTGCTTGTTACTGGCTGCCCTGACCTCTCTTCATCAGGGACACTTTCTCTCTCCTAGAAAAACTCTTTTCCACGTGCACACTGCCGTTTTTTTCATGGCATTATCACCATCAACTTGGACTAACATGTCCCTGATTTCACTTCCATTCTTGCCAAGTTGAACAAGAAATTTAATGTTTGTTCATTGCTCTAATTCAAGCTTCGACATTCCTGTGATGGCACACAAAACACGCAACAAGAATAATGAACACCTGTCAGCAAGACACCGCCACACGTCGACACGAACACAGCTGTGAGACACTGATGTGCAAAAGTGATGAATCCTTACTGAGTTGTTTGTACAGTACTGCCAACAAGGTAAGTGCATAGTGGCAAGTTCACAGACTCAACTGTCAGACCTCCACATATGAACACATTATTCAAGAGTCCAAGTGTCCAAGTAATTTGTCAAACTAGTAAAAAGTTATCAGAGCTTAATGATGTTATAGTGGACTCATTCTGGGTAGATCTTTGTGGATTTCTTAGTGTGTATGGGACACATA
This sequence comes from Craseonycteris thonglongyai, assembly GCA_004027555.1. Lineage (NCBI taxonomy): Eukaryota > Metazoa > Chordata > Mammalia > Chiroptera > Craseonycteridae > Craseonycteris > Craseonycteris thonglongyai. The sequence goes on along the minus strand of PVKE010027397.1, from coordinate 1,431 downwards.
AAATATTCAACACCAGTTACTCAGAGGAACTACACAGACATAATGTCTATTGTGAAGTTGAAGAAAAACACTTCAGGGCTTTATTCATTCATTCAGTAATCATTCATGCTTTCTATGTGTACAGCACTGTTACATGTTGAATAGAATTAATCCTGGGAAGCATACATAGATATCCTGAGAACGTAGAAGACATGTACCAAACCTAGCCTCAAGGCTAGATAGCTAATATTGAACACCAACTGGCAAAGAGTTGATGTAGCGTTTGATAACCCAGTCATTGTCTTATTATAGACATTTTGTATATGGTATATTTACAACTAAGCTCCTAAATCCATTTCTTTTGTAGGTATAATCAGTAATTAAAAAGCTTCTTGATCACCTGCAAAGAATATTATGTTGAGGCAACAAAGTGTGGTTTATTAAGATGCTTAAAGATCAGCTTTAATGCATCATTAAATATTATTTATAATTAGCATATGAAGCATATGTAATTAGGATATGTAATTAGATACTTCTAAGGCATTCATGGGGCTGAAATAATTTGTTCTTTTACAGAGTAAATTATTTCCCTTGTGATTAAAAATACTCTATGAGTTGATTTTCCATTTCCTAAAACTAGATAGCCTTAACTTGGTCATCAATACAGAATTAATGGAATTAAAATTAATGATGATTGAATATAATTTGAAATGTCCAGATTTTGACCTTTTTCATAATAAACTTATTCCTTGCAAATCCTATCATCTCAAAGAATGAATAATGTTGTACAGCTATGGAAAACCATTAGGATAGATATTTAGTAGCTCTATTTAATAGTATTGACTAGGAAGATCTGCTAAAAATATTGTTTAAACATGACAAATCGGTTTTGTTTTTTGCTAAATTGATCAAAACATACAGCATTTTTCCCTTGGTAGAATTTTTACTCATTTGAAATAAGATTTTAAAAGAAAATATTTCTAATACTATACAGACTTTCCACCACAGGAGGAAATTCACTGAGTGCTTTGTATAAATATACCATGTGGCTCTTTCAGGTACCGGTACATTAAAAAAAATAGCAAACACTGAAGTAGGACTTCTTGCTATGCAGAGTTAATAGGTTGTTGATTCTTTACACACACACACACACACATAACGCTAGACAGAATTATGAAAAAAAAAAGTGAATTCTGGGCAAATGATCAAAGGCAGAAGAGAAACTGAGAATCATTAATTCTTGAAAAACTTCTACAGCTTCAGGGAAGCAAACAGGAGTCCTCAGCCTTTTGGCTCGTGTGGCTCTATTGTTAGGGATTCCAACCCTCAATTGATGACAACCGGTAATTTACCAGCAGGGGTGGGGCAGGGCACAGAGATTGGCTGCAGAAGCCTGTGGTTCTTCTACAAAGAGGATATGGACTCAATTTTGTATAGAATGTGTGCACATAA